>JAJIBD010003615.1:0-96513 GCA_021461705.1 Cryptotis parvus
TGACATATTTGTTACAATTGATGAGTTGATAAGTTCTGATAAGTTCTGATAAGTTCTGATATCAAAACTTTCCCGTTATTGGAAGCGGCCGCCTTGTCTGCACGATTTACCTCCAAACTACCACAAATATTCTACCCACCCCTCTGAGAAAGCCCCACAAAGCAATGAGAATATAGTGCCCGCTTGGCAGAGCCTGGCAAGCTGTCCGAAGGCGGTGTTCGATATGCCAAACCCAGTAACAAAAATGTTTATTTTCCTGATCCCGAAAGAGAGCCCTTAATACGGCAGCAGTAAGAAAGGCAAACAAGCAGTGCCTGATAAAATTTCACTGCTGTCCTAGGCTGCCAAAACGAAGAAGAACTAAAATGACTGTCTGTACTTTCAATGCACGTACACTGGCAACGGAAGCATATATTGAGGATCTGATGCTGCAAGCAAGAAAGATCAAATGCGACATCATTGGTCTGACTGAGACGAGGAGGCGTCAGTCGCATCATGCTGTATTTGACACCGGAGAAGAATTGTTCCTTGGAACATGTGATGAAAGAGGCGTCGGTGGCGTTGGTGTCCTTGTCAACACGAACATGGCTGTCAACATTGATTCATTTGAATGCCTAACAAACCGAATAGGGACGATTACACTTGAGGAGATGTGGCCCACTGCCAGCAATTTCTATCTTCATTGTCTATGCACCAACATCTACATACAAAGAAGATGAAATTGAGAAATTCTACATGGAATTGGAGGAGTTCTATAAAAGATCACACCTTCTACAAGATCATAGTTGGTGATTTTAATGCCAAGATAGGACCGAGAAGATCGGCTGAAGAACTCCACATCGGGACCCATGGCCTAGAATGGAACGAACAGGGTGAGAGACTATCTGAGTTCATCATGTCCACCAAGACTATTCATGGGAACTCACAGTTTCAGAAGGCTGAAGTGAAACGTTGGACATGGGAATCTCCCTGGTGGACAGTTCCACAATGAAATCGACCACATCATCTTTAATCGACGGTTTTGTCTGACCGATGTTGCTGTCGTCCCCAAATTCCAGACAGGATCGGACCACCGTCTCCCTTCGTGCAAAATTCTACTTCCCGCAACGGGGGAGAAAAGGCTGCAAAGTTTAAGAAGAGAACTCCCAGAACGACCACCAACTGGGAACTCTTTAGCACCATTGCGGCAACATGGGAAGATACCATCATTGATGACATCGATGAAGAATACAACCGACTGGTTCAGCACCTCCATGATTGTGCGAAAAAATGCTGAGAGAGAGAAAGACACAAAAAGGACGCATGTCTTCAGAAACTCTCGAGCTCATTCGCCAACGTGGCAAGGCGCGAGCCTCAGGAGACCAAATGCTAACGTCCAAGCTTGCTAAACAGTGCAGAGAAGCGATAAAAAGCAGACCTCAAAGACAGAAGAGCAGAAATACTGGAAGATGCAGCAGAAGCCGGGAAAAGTATTCGCACTGCCCGCCTGTCCTTCGCCAACTATAAGACCAAGATGACTGCCCTCCGACGCCCCTGATGGATCTATCACATCTTCCAGAAAGGCAATGGAGAAGATTATCCAGGACTTCTACTCAAATCTTTTTGATAGCCACATCCACCTGCCCACATACCAAATTCCACAGGATGGATACGTCATTCCCAACGTTCTCCCTTCTGAAATAAGACATGCCATCTCATCGGTAAAGAAGGGAACAGCACCAGGCCCAGACAAAGTCAGACCCGAACATCTGAAGAATCTGCCATCGGTGCTCATCAATACACTAGCTCGGCTCTTCACACGCTACCTGTCCGAATGCAAGGTGCCCTCCCAATGGAAAACCAGCAGGACAGTTCTACTGTTCAAGAAGGGAGACATTCATGACATCGGCAACTATCGCCCCATCTGCCTGTTGTCTGTCATCTACAAGCTGTTTACACGAGTCATCCTGAACAGGATTAGCAGAACACTAGATGAAGGTCAACCATGCGAGCAAGCAGGTTTCCGGAAAGGATTCAGCACAATCGACCATATCCACACAGTAACCAAGCTCATTGAGGTTTGTAGGGAGTACAAGATGCCGCTCTGTCTCACGTTCATTGATTTACAGAAAGCCTTTGATTCTGTGGAAACTGAAGCAGTCATCGAAGCCCTAGTCAAACAGGGTGTTCAAACCCAATACATCAAGATCCTTCGTGAGCTGTATTATGGATTCACCACCAGGATCTCACCATTCTACAAAGAAGTGATCATTGATGTCAAAAGAGGGGTTCGACAGGGTGATACCATCTCACCAAAACTCTTCAGTGCCACCCTCGAGAACATCATGAGACAATTAGAATGGGAAGGAATGGGAGTGAAGATAGATGGTCGGCAACTACACCACCTCCGCTTCGCTGATGACATCGTTCTAATAACACCAAACATTAGCCAAGCGGCACAAATGCTGGCTGACTTTGACCGAGAATGTGGAAAGGTAGGTCTACAGCTGAATCTGAAGAAAACTATGTTCATGAGAAATGAACTAGTTCCAGAGGCCCCATTCACTCTCAATGGAACAAACATCTCTGAATGCAGCAGTTATGTGTACCTAGGTCGAGAAGTCAACATGATGAATGACCTAAAACCTGAGCTGCGCAGGGAGGAAGAGAGCGGCATGGGAATGCCTTCAAAGGCATCGAAGAAATAGCTAAAAGGTCAAAGAACCTCCGGCTCCGGGCACATCTCTTCGACTCCACCGTTCTCCCTGCATTAACATACGCCTCAGAGACCTGGGCCCTACGAAAAGCAGGATGAGAATGCTATTCGGGTCTCCCAGAGAGGCATCGAAAGAGCTATGCTTGGAATATCACGTCTCACTCAAGTGAGAGAAGGAATCCGGAGTTCTGACCTCCGTCGCTATTCCAGAATCAGGGACGCTGTCTCGTTTGCCAAGGCATCGAAAATCAGATGGGCTGGACATGTAATGCGATTTGGAGACAACCGCTGGACTAGAGCCGTTACCGACTGGATCCCACGGGATGTCAAAAGATCACGTGGCCGCCCACCTACAAGATGGTCAGACTTCCTTGTTAAGACCCTGAAGGAACGGTTTGAGGCTCTTCATATTCCTGAATCAACCAGATGCCATTGGGCTACATTGGCACGTGATAGGGTCCAATGGAAATGTTACTGGCGCCCGCTCGAGCAAATCGATGAGTAACGGGATTCAAGTGATCAAGTGATCAAGTGATGAGTTGATATACACACATTTATATTAGTAGTTTGGATCATACTCAGCAGTGTTGAAGGGTCACTCCTGTGGTGCTCAAGGGGCCATGCAGTACTGGCAACCAAATCTAAGGCTTTGGTATGCAAAGCTTATGCTCCAGCCCTTAAAAAAATATCTTCATAGCCCCAGCGCTTTATTTTCAATGGGAGCCCATAGTTTACATTAGGATCCACCTTTTAAACTCTTGTGAACTCAGGGCCTCCCACACATACAGAGCAAAGAGCGACATTTCCAGTCACAAAGAAGACTTCATGTATGTTCTTACATGTTTTACCATCATGCATCCACCTTTATACAATCACATTTGTTTTGTTTGGCTTTGGAGCCACGTCTGGCAGTGCTAGTAGCTTCCTCCTGGCTGAGCTCAGGGATCACTCCCGGCAGTCTCGAGGAGGACTATATGTGATGCCAAGGATTGAACTTGTGTCACCACGCGCAAAGGCAAGCACCTGATCCCACTTATTGTATTATCCAGTCCCCACATAAAATATTCTATTTTTTTCCTTATTATTATACCAACGTTAGATACATAATTACAAGATGCTCATGTTTGAGTTCTTGTTTTACAGTGTTCCAACGCCCATCCTTCCACCCGTGCCCATTTCCCACCACCAATGTCCCCACTTCCCTCCCCCCTTCCCCCAACCTGCCTCCATGACAGGTTCTTTATCTCCTCTCTCTCTCTCTCTCTCTCTCTCTCTCTCTCTCTCTCTCTCTCTCTCTCTCTCTCTCTCTCTCTCTCTCTCTCCTTGCTTCCCTTTCTTACACATTGTGGATTGTAATATATTCTAGGACATGATTCGTTCCACTAGTTTGATGTACTGCGCAGATGCAAGTGGCTGCCAGCTGGCAGCTCTCCATCCCCAAGTCTCTGTTGACTGATGGCCCTGGGAGGCAGTTCATGGGTGGGGCCACAAAGCCTCCAGGACAAGTCAGAGAGGGGAAGGGCGGCCCCAGCTCCATCTCGGGAATGTCTGGTGACTTCCACCTCCAGAGCTGCCTACCTGGGCTTGAACTCAGTTGCTCTACTAAGCTGGTCTTGATCAGTGTCTCACTTGGGCAGGTTTTGATGAGCAGTGATGTCCGGACTGCGAAAATGGTGGCTATTATGGTGAGCGAGTCTCCATGCGGCTGCTTCCAAGGCCCTACAGAGGTGATGGACCCACTCCCAAAACCCATCTTGCCTCCTGGGGGGTCTCATGGCCACCCCCCCCGAGTCTCTGATGGCTGATCACCTTGAGGCAGTTCGTGGGCCACAAACTAGTTTCATTGCTCTAAAAATCCCCCCTGGCTCACTTCTTCACCCCTTTCTCTGAACCCTGGAAATTAATGGTCTTTCTATTCTGCCAAGTTTTTCTTCTCCACCATCACATAGGCGCGCTATCCTACCATCTTTACACGTTGGCTTCTTCCGGTGGTAATATGTGCTGCACTTTCTCCACATCTTTTTAGGTTTCATAGCTTATTTTTTATAAACCACAGTTTTTGGCAATCATGAATAAAATGGTGGTAAACATGTATATTCAGGTTTTGTGTGGATATAAATGTTCAAATCATTTAATAAATACCAAGGAATGTGATTGTTGGAGTGTACAGTAAGTGTAGGTTTGCTTTGAAGAAACTGCCAAGCCTGTTTTCCAAAGTGGCTCTATCATTTTGTATCCCAATTAGCAAGGCAGGAGACCACGATAACTGAATCATTGAAATGTTTTGCATGAGATCTTGGAGCAAAACAATACAGGAGTAAGCAAAAATAAACAAATAAATAAATAAATAAATAAATAAATAAATAAATAAATAAATAAATAAATAAATAAATAAAGGAATCCAGATAAAGTATGGAAATAAGTTAAGAATTAGCTATAAATGCCAATTCACTAATTGTAACAAATGTGGCGATAAATAACAGCACGTGAGAATAATAAGGAAATTTTGGTACAAATTACTCTGCAATCTGATTATATCTTTGTATCTTGGGGAGAACTGATAAGAAAATTTGTTAAAGGAAAATACAATTTCTCCAGAGAAACGCTGTGATTTGAAAGGGCCCTTTGAATTCTCAGTTCAATAAATGAAGAAGGAGGAGAAAGAGTCATGCCAAAGTATTTGATTAAGAAATTAAAAAAAAAGAAATTATTGAGTGAAAGTAATAAAAAGGGAGCTCTTAAAATCCTACAGAAAGGCAGAAATAGACTCGATGCAAGCCAGACTGAGCCCAAGGAAAAACCCTAACTGCTGACCCCTCCTGTGGCCAAGGAGAGGGTCTGGGACCACCAAAAAGGGATGGAGAGAGAGGCTGTTGGTGAGAGCCGCAGCCCAGCAGTCCGCCCTGTAGGCCTGCGGCTGCCACTGATTCTAGTATCTGCTGTCTCTCAGCCCTGCATTCAGCAGTACCAAGTCCTCGCAGTGGTGTCCTGTGGAACTGTCAATGGAAAAACTGTTCTGACACTTGTTGAACAGAGGGAGACTTCATTCATGCATAACATGGGAGAGAGATTGGGCTCGGCTCCGAATACAGCAGAGGCAGGCAACAGGGAGAAGGGCCCCTGGAAGGAAGATTACAAAGAGGAGAGAGACTTCAAAGTTTCCCAAAGTTACTGGGCACCTGGATGTCTCTCTACTAAACAGGATTCTTGCTGGAGTGAGGCCAAGGCCTTAGATATGAAACTTGCAAGGGATGAGGCCCCTGATGGGATGTCAAGGGGAAGAAGCCTCTCAGCAGATTTGGCAGGATTCCTGCTGCAAGAAAGGCTGACCAACGTGAAGGTCTAGCAGAAGGGGCTCGCTGAGCCCACTTCAGTTCCATAGAGGAGTCTTTTTAGAAGAACTAGTCAAACTGGGCCTCGTAGGCAAGAATGCTCAGCCCTGAGAGAACATTCTAGTTTCCACCATAGGAAAGCAAAATGCACAGCAAGGAGATTCTTCTGGAGAAGGACAGACCCACAGAGGAGATGCGGGTCCTGGGGTTGTGTCGAGAAGAGGAAGGGAAAATAACAGCCATGACTCTGCCTTTCTGATAAGACAGATTGGCAAGCGGAAGACAGCTTAATAACCCGTGATTCATGTGTACTCAGAAGACATGCCGGCAACTGAGTAAAACTCCAGGGAATGACCCATGACTTCTCCTGAAAAATCATCATCTGCAAAAGGCCAAAGCAGATGCCGATGGATGAGAAAGAAAACTGTGGGATGTGACAAGAAAGAAACAAAGTAAACCAAGTATAGTTATAACTCAGATTTAAGCCAGACATACTAATAAGAGTTTCTTGTGATTTAAACTCAGCTTTATCTGGTACATAAAGAGGGGGTTCCCCTTACAAACAGAGATCTAGCCTATAAAAAGGCTAAATATACACTGCTATATTTATCTATTTTTTAAAAATTAAATATTTTATTATATTTTTATTATACCACGTGAGATATACAATGACAAAGATGTTCATGTTTGGATTTCAGTCATACAGTGTTCCAGCACCCATCCCTCCACCAGTGCCCATTTCCCACCACCAATGTCCCCTGTTTCCCCCTCCCTGGCCTGCCTCTATGGAAGGGTCTTTACCTCTTCTCTCTCTGTCTCTCTGTCTCTCTGTCTCTCTCTCTCTCTCTCTCTCTCTCTCTCTCTCTCTCTCTCTCTCTCTCTCTTGTCTTCCATATTGTGACTTGCAATACATATATTTGAGGTTATCATGTATGTCCCTTTGCCTATATTCAATGTTCAGTTCTAGGCTGGTATTATCATTTTCAATGATTCCTTCTTTGTCTTACCACACTGTTCCCTTCTTTGTCTTACCTAACCTCTGATTCCCACACACTTGTGGTTGATTCCACCTGTTGACAAGACCTCCTAACCCATGTGTTGCCTGGCCTTGGATATTGGTATTGAAAGAGTTGGCCACCCTATGGAGTGACTGACTGGGAGCCTCAGAACGCTGCACCTATCAAGGAAAACTGTGAGAGACCGGGTCCGATGCAAAAGCAAGGGTTTTATTAATAAGCGAGTATACTCGGGCCCATAGCATGACCCCAAGTGGTCAGTGGCTAAGAGCCCGAGCCCTTCCAGGGAGGATCTTTTAAGAGATAGTTCCCACTGCTACAGAAAAGCCCGCGCATAAACATCCAATAGATTTAAAAATATTATATCAAGGTCATTCCGGAATGGATTGAGGCTCTTTATGTCCTGGAGCAATCAGATGCCCTTGGGCTCTACTAGCATGAGACAGGACATATGGAGATGTTACTGGGGCCCGCTCGAGCAAATCGATGATGAACGGGAAGACAGTGATACAGACAGTGATCAAGGTCTGCGCAAGCAGGCAGCCAATCACTTTGTACCAAGTAACCATCTCCCACCAATCAGATCATTCTTAATACTTCTTTCTATATTTGGTGCGGCTAGATACATGCGTGGGATCATGGGTCAGCAACGGCTATGCGTACGTGCAGGAATGCAATCCAGGCAATTCAGGCCAGATAGTAGATTCTGGGCGGGGGGGTCTCATAACCTCTAACAGGAATTTGTTCTGGTCCTTTTGTAGATAACAAAAAGGTTACTTCAAGATGAAAAGGACACTCAGGCCCTAAACTGGTAACTTTCCATGAGTAGGCCTGCCCTGGTTGGGAAAGGGGGTTTCTGCCTTCTTTCAGTATCATACGAAATGTTTGAGGCTCTTGGTATTCCTGAAGCAACCAGATGTCATTAGGCTACACTGGCACGTGATAGTGTTGTAGGCAGGCAGACAGGGGGCACCACATGGCAATAAAATTCCTGAAGAAGAGATCCGGAGCCACACCTGATTGAAAGCCAGAAACCAAACTTGATAAGACCATATCAACAATAGACCCTGGGGGGAGGGAAGGCCAGAAGGAATGTGTAAATGACTTCCCTGGGAGAAGGGAAGGCCAAAAGGAATATGTAAATCTCCTGAGAGAGATGAACCAGCCTCCCCACCCAGAACCCAGCTCAAGGGAAGACCCCCAAAAGAATTCCAATCAAAGAAGACCACTCCCAAAGTCTACTCCCCCTTGGCAACGGGCCCTAGTAACCGAGGTTGAAGCCCCATGTGGGAGTGACTTGGGGAGAAATCTATAAAAGCCGTCCTGACCAAAGGACAGCGCACATGCTGCCTGGGTACACATGTTGCCTGGCGCCGCATGCTGCAAGGACACTCATGCTGCCTGAGCCCATGTGGCCAAGCACATGTGGTGCCTGAGCACGTGTGTTGCCTGCATCTCCCCTCTTGAGTTGTGTACTCTCTCTTTTACTCGCGCTCTCCACCTTTGGAGCAGCCCTTTGTTCTCCCTTGAGCGCGTTACTCTCTCTCTTACTTTCTCTCCCCCCCTTCCCTCACCTAAAACCTCCTCAATTAAAATCTATTTTACTTCACTGCTCATCGACTCCTGAAAATTCTTTTTCTGCAAGGAAGACAAGAACCTTGAGGCAGACCTGGGTAAGGCCTAGGACTGACTTTCCTTTCCTGCAAAGAGCAATTCCTCGCTCCAGCCTGAGTCCGTGGCTCCCCGAGAAACCTCGGGTGGTGGGGATTAACTCCCGTGCCTAGAGATCAAGCGGGCATCAGGCGTGGCTTGACGGCCACCTCGTGGGGCTGGTGGGGCTCAGGCCCACGCCGTGCAGGGGCTCATCGCAGACTTTATCAGTCCTAAGCCTGCCCAGCGGATCCCGGGTGGCAGAGGCGGCTGGGGGAGAAAGCGACCATCTCTCTCCCCCTTCCTGCCTCACATAAGTCACCCGTGGGGTCCACCTGCAACAATAGGTCAAATGGAAATGTTACGGGCACCCGCTCGAGCAAATCCATGAATAACAGGATGTCAAGTGATCAAGTGATATATATCACTTGACATCCTGTTATTCATCAATTTGCTCGAGTGGGCGCCCATAACATTTCCATTTCCAACAGATACAGAATGACTGCATTTATTTCCAGGATTATATCTGTCCTTTTCCTTCAGGCTAATTTCACTCAGCATGATTCTCTCCATTATCGGCAAATTTCATAACTTTGTTTTTCCTAAGCTGCATAGTATTCCATTGTGTAGATGTACACAGTTTCTTTATCCAGTCGTCTGTTCTCGGGAGTTCTGATTGTTTCCAGATTCTGGCTATTGCAAATAGTGCTGCTATGAACATAAAAGTGCAGATGGTGTTTCTGCTGTGATACACTGCTATATTTATATGCTAAATATTCTCTTACAAAAACTAAACTTGATTCTGTATTATATCTTCTGCATTTGCTTCCCCTAAAAAAATGATCTCAAAGTAAGCCTAATGCTTGAGATATATTTGGGGGTGACCATATCCTGGGAATCATACCTGTAAAAGTTATAACAGCTTCAAAATGAAAGCAAGTTTTCAGGTTCCTTATACTATGGGCTGGCAGGCAGCCGCGCTCTAGAGAAACTGCTGGATGCTCACGTGCTGACTCGGATGACAGTGAGGGTGGTTTCCGTCTGATGGCAAAGTGGGCTTCCTTGCGCTGTGGGCAGCAGCCAGGTCTGTGCAAGTTCAGCCATTCCACCTGCACTTCTTCCTTTCACTGAATAGCTACTATGCTTCCATTACTAAGCAACAGGTAGTACCAAGCATTTGTCAAACAGTTCATGTAAATTTTTTGAACAACGCCACTCCAGGCTGATGGGAGGCTTAGGTCAGCAGCAGAATTAAAAATATTGTCACCTGGGGTGCTGTGGGGTTGTCTGAGGCCCCACGGGTCCGCTCGGACTCCACCTGGGAGCTCTCTATTTGCATATCTCACACTTCCTTGATTTAGAAACATATTGATTCAAGTATGCAAATGAGCCAGGGGCAGGGACTGAGTAGGTGTGAACAGGCGGATGGCTCGGCTTAGCATCAATTAACATTTCAAAAGGTGTCAGGTTGCTAGAAGACCTTTTTTTTAATTGCTGCTAATCAGAGGCTCTAGGGGCACCTCTGAATGCTTGGTGGGTGTGAATTTTATGTAAGAAGAAAGGTGTTCATAGAAAAAAAGGGGTGGGGGTGTCACCTGGGTTCAGGTGAGGCTTCAGCCCACGGGACAAAAGGACTTAATTTAGAGGATCAGGAGTCTATTGATTCTCCCCCCCCAAAACTTCTTGAATTTTCTATTCACAGAGGAACCACGACCCCAGGCTGGCCACTCTCCTTTCCCGTCCTTACGGAGTATGCAGAGACCATACCAAACTCCGAGAAAGGGGGTAGAAAAAAAAATGCTTTATTCCTCTGCTTTGTTCGGATCGCCTCCTTTAAAGGAAATAGAGCCCGTCCAGTGAACAGCACTCTCTCTCCATTCCTGTGGATATTTTCCCTCCGAGCCATGGGGCAGGGGCGAGCAGAGCTGAAGCACTGTTCTGACTCACCAGTGTGGAAATAAACAAAGACTTCCAGAGTGAGGGCAGGCCGGGCCATTCATTGGGAGCTTGCTGTGGCTGGGGGAGTGAGCCAGCTGCCAGCGCCGGCTTCTGGCAGAGACTCAAAGACTAGCTGGGGAGAGGGGAAGCCCCGGCGAGTGGGGAAGGAAAATCTCTGGCGGGCTCTAATTGGAACCCCTTGGCACAGAAGCAGAGACCTGCTCACTTCAAGTGGGGCGTCGTGTGACATTGGTTTGGGGAGCATATTTGGCTTTGTCTGCTTGTTCCCAATGTAGGGGATGTGATATTGTCACAGCAGGAGTGGAGGAGGAGGGCAGGGGGGCCCGGTTAGGCACATTTGATCATTTTCAATCACACCTACAGGGGATAGAGCCAGACACCGAGGAAAGGGGGTAAAGGATTAAGATTGATAAAGGGAACGCAGTAAAGTGATCTAGCAAAAGTGTCCTAAAAGGATGCCGAGCTTTTAAATCCCCACTTCAAAGGCCCGGCCAGCTGGGACTCTCCTTGCTAAGGAAGCAGCTGTGCCCTGCAGGTCCCAGACCCTATCGTTGCTCTGTTCCACTCCACTGTTCCTGGAATTGGCTCCGGCTCCTCTGCCTTAGCAGTTGGGCCCACCAAGATATTCATCCCAGGCCTCCGCATCCCGAGCCTCTAGAACTGGCCCTGCTACTCCCTTCCCGGGAGAGACTTAAATTATTTTATCCTACATGATTGGTTCAGATCTTTTCTCAGTCGGTACCAGTCATTTCCTGTATTTCTTATCCTTTTACAATATTCTATATATGATTTACTTCCTCCCAAAATTGAGTCCATGTCTGAACGCCCCCGCCTCCCTGGAGTAACTGCTTACTATCAGTCTATTGAAAGCAGAGTTTTCAGCCTAAAAGCAGCTCAAAAATATTCTATAAAAAGCATCCCTTCAAAATGCCAGACAGACGTCTTTCTCTGTCAGTGGAAACAGTGTGCTATATCCACTCAATAAACTTGCTTTGCTCCTACTTAAACCATCTCACTCTTGGCAAATTCTTTTACCACCCGCAGCTCAGAGCCAATGAGGCCTGGGTTGAGCAGCTCAGAACCTTTCACACAGGCCAGGTGACTTCCTGTGGGACTTCCTGCTTAGGCCCAGGGAATGGCAGCACCTCTCTGACCCTATCTGGGCCTGGCAGAGGGCACGACAGGCAGTAGTTCTCACTCACATGTACACAGCCCAAGAGCAAAGAAAAGCAAATGGGACAAGAGGGGCTGCACCATCTAGGGGGCAGACAGGGGCATCACCGACAGACCAGCAGGCATCAGGGTACACTGGACTCCTGGAGAGTGAGGGGCAAACCAGCAAGAAACCAGCGTTAAGCCTAGACATCGGACATCAGGGACCCCAAACTCCCCTCTGAAAGCCTTTACAGTAAAAGCTGTAACATCACAAACATCTGTCCGCTATTTTTACATGCAGTGCCAAGGACCCACTCAGAAGTTAGACACTTGTCTACGGCCATACCACCCTGAACGCACCCGATCTCGCCTGATCTCGGAAGCTAAGCAGGGTCGGGCCTGGTTAGTACTTGGATGGGAGAAGTTAGACAGTTTCTCTGTAATAATATTTTTAAAGTGGGAGAGGGCTGTGATGATCCGGGCTGTGATGGGCTGGTCGGCTGGGTGGAGTTCTGGGCGGATTGAGGAAGAAATGGCTGCAGGGTCACAGCCGGATCATCGACACCCGCCCTGCAGCCATTTCTTCCTCAATCCGGCCCAGGTATGCTGGTCCAGAGACTCTTAGACATGGGGCAGAGCGGTTCCTTGCTCTCCCTGTGCCCAGCCGTTCATGAGGCAGTCGGGAGGCATGGTGGGTTCTAGCCTTGGCCCACCACCCCGGCAGAACCTCACAACAAGCCAGACGACCCCCCCACCCACTCCATGGGTGCTGCCATTTTCCACATCCGGACTTCCCTCTCTTCAGAACTCCACCCAACCGACCAGCCCATCACAGCCCGGTTTGCGCGGCCACAAGCGGCCGCGGTTCATCAATAAATGCTTTATTTGGAGGTGTTTAAAGAATATGCCTCCCGCACGGCAAGCCTAGCAAGCTGCTCATGTTTGACATGCCAAATGCCAGTAACAATTATATTAGGTCATTCCCATGACCTAATATAATGGTTTGAGGCTCTTTATGTTCCTGTAGCAAGCCGATGCCCTTTGCTCTACTGGCATGAGACAGGACATATGGAGATATTACTGGTGCCCGCTCTAGCAAATAGATGATTAACGGGAAGATCGTGATCGTGAGATCGGGAGGGGGCGCCTAAGTCACATTGGGTGTGGACTCCTCTGGCTAACTGCTGAGGGAGGAGGGGGGTGAGGTAGGTGAGCTCTGTTTCTTTTGTCTGTATATGGGCTGGCCACCCTTCCTTTGCTTATAGCCCCTCTTACCAGCATCATATTTATCATAACAATGAAGACACAGAGAAAACAATTTAGTTGGGGATAAGAGCCCTACAAATCTGGAGCCCAAATGGCAACCAGTCTACAAATACCTATTATTACTCCGAAACAGCACTCTGGGGAATTCTGGTCTCTGCAGGAAACTGGGCCCGAGAGGCACTTTCCCCACTGCCAGCTGCCAGCTGCAGTCAGGCGGGCCGCGCGCCACCTTAAGGTCTGAGGATTTGGCACGCACAGCCAGCACCGCACTGCTCTCGGGCTTCCAGATGAGCAGGTTTTCAAAGGCTTCAACTAGGAGCCTCATAACCAAAGGGCGCTCTGGGCAGGAAGGCGTGGCTGCCTGCAGAGCCAGTGTCAGGCAGGACTCCTTACAAACAGACCAAGAACAAGGGCTGGGCACTCTGAGCTCCTGAAGGCTGAGCCTCTTTGGAGAAACTACTCACCTGGTCAAGAGGGAGAGAGCTGGAGGAAGGTCCATCCAAGTTAAGCAGATCAGTCAACAGAAGAAACAGGGCAGCCACACAGCCAGAATAAGGCCTACCTTCAAAGCTAACGACGCAGGAAAGAATCAGCTCAGGGTACTCAGTACAGGGTGGCAAAAGGAAGGGGAGTCCTGCAGCAGCTGGTCTCAGCTGTCCAGGAGAGGCCGGCCCCCACCAACCTCTGCTCTGCCTTATTCTGTCCTCAGGCAGAGAAAGAAAGCACTTGGACTTGGATTTTGCCTGGTTGGACAGAATTACCTTTTACCTCGGTTCTTCCGTCCCAGGGTAGCAGGGACATGTGACCTCAATGAGGTCCTCTGAGATGCTGCCCCCAGGGTTGTCTGACTGCCTTCCCTCAAGGATACGTGGCCCCAGAGACTTAGGTAAAGAATTTTGGACTTGGGTTCAGGAGCTGACCTGGGTGTTAGTTGACCCCTGATAAGGCACTGAAATTCTTGGTGTTAATTCCAGAACCTGCCACCATGGGGGAATATGCTCCCTGTCTGAGTCAGATCCTATTCCCAGTCTTTATTTTCCCGTTTTTATAAAACTACAATAGAAGCCAGGACTCTGAGAGACAACAGCAAATTCTGCCTCTGAAAGGCAAGACTTATAAAATCCGCACACTATGTGATTCAAGTGCCTGGATATTCAAATGTCTGAAAGTGAGATTCTACGCTGGACCCGAGACTTGAGATTTACTTGCTTTACTGGTCTTTGGGAGCAAAACCATAGTCAGACACACACACACACACACACACACACACACACACACACACACACACACACACACGCGCGCACACTGCATTATTTCTGCCACTCTTCCTGGGGCAAAGGGGATGGTTTCCCCTCTCTCTTTTGACAGAAATTCTGACTTAAAATATATTTAATCCAGTGATTTTTGCAACTACTGGTCTGCCGGTACATGGTAGTGTATGAAAGTTTCCTGCTGGTTTGCAAAAAAGTTACTGCCTCTTAACACCTGCTTGGCCTGGTTAAAGTAGTGGATGAAGACAGAACTGCTTGCAAACCAAAACCAGGAAAGGAACCTCTGTTAGGCACTATGATAAGGAATATGTAAACCTAGTTTCACAGCCTTTGGCAGTGAACTAGCACCATGGCCCTTTGTGTAATTTGTTTTGAAACTGATGTAATGTGTTTATCAAGTGCTTAGCATTCGTAGTCATTACGATAACGTTACAGAGAAGCCACTGGATGGGAGGGTGGGATGCAGAGGAATATTACTTAACCAGATGAAAAGTCAGAAAATTCAATCAAAACTAGTAAGGAATCACTCCTTCAACTGACTTTAGTTGCCCTTCTAATATGGATAACAGAAAAATCTTCATCTCACAACCAGAGTGCCCTAGAATCAATGACTGGATAAAGAAGTTTTGGTACATCTACACAATGGAATACTATGCAGCTGTTCGGAAAAATGAAGTTATGAAATTTGCCTATAAATGGATGGACATGGAGAAGATTATGTTGAGTGAAATTAGCCAGAAGGAGAGAGACAGATATAGAATGACTGCATTTATTTGCATGACATAAATATATATGTACATATTATGATACCAATATCCAAGGTCAAGTGAAACATGTATCAGGAGGTCTTGTCAAAGGTGGAAATTATCACAAACGTGTGGGAGTCAGAGGCTAGGTAAGACAGAAAATGGAACAGTGTGCTAACAATTGTCGAAAGTACTAATATCAACCTAGAACTGAGCATTAAATAGAGGCAAAAAGATACACATGACAACCCTTTAATGTATGTTCTATAATCCATAGTCTGGAAGGGAAGGAAAAGAGAAAGAGAGAGAAAGGGAAAGAAATAAAGAACCTGCCATGGCGGAGGGCTGGGTGAGGGGGAGGGAACCGGGGACATTGGTGGTGGGAAATGGGCACTGGTGGAGGATGGGTGCTGGAACACTGTATGACCAAAACCCAAATATGAACTTTTTAATTGTATATCTTTGTAATTGTAATTAAAAAAAATTAAAAAAAGAAATCTTCAATCCAAAAATAAAAAAATAAAGAAAGAACCTGCCATTTAGGCAGGCTATGGGAGGGGGAGGGAATTGGGGACATTGGTGGTGGGAAATGGGCACTGGTGGAGGGCGGGTGCTGGAACACTATGTGACCAAAACCTCCAAACATGAACAACATTGTAATTGTATATCTCACGGTGGTATAATAAAATGTTTAATTAAAAAAATAAATTATGAACGAGGTATCCTAAAAAAAAAAATCTTCATCTCGAACTGAGTCAACCTTGGCATCTTGGATGTCACTTGGGCTTCAGGGAGTCTTCAAGCGGCTCACGGAGCAGAGGCTCTGACTTGCTGAGGACGCCATCGGAGTGTGGATATGGCCTATACTGAGAAACAAGTCACACGGGGAGAAACACCCGGTGTTCGAAACTGCGCTTCTATGGGTCAGATGCTGTTTACTTCATTTCCTGAGGCAGGTGAAGTTGAGGCCTAGGGGAACTGCTTTGTGGCCTTGGCTTTTACTTGGGCGCACCTCTCATGCAGAGTCTGTGCTCTTGCCGAGAGCCTAGACTGAGAGAGGTGGGTTCGAGTGTCTGGACATTGGAGCAACCAGAACTGGCCATCGCTCAGTTATTATAGCTAAGACAAAGGAAGTTGCCCACCCCACCCCCACTGTACGGCCCCTGGGAGCCCCTCACTGTAAAGAAGCTTCCTACTGAACTATAGTCTGTGATGAATGACATGGTGAAAACTGTTCTTGGATTCACAGCCAAGCTATGCACAACAGACTGTTCAGAGCGCCGGGTGAGAGAATGGTCTCACACACCCACAGCTCACGCAGACGGAGGCAGCTGTCGAGAACAAGGGTCATGTCCCTTGTCAGATTGAGGGAAGAAGTCGAGGAATTTCTGCAATAGGGAAACTGCCCCAGAAAAGCCTTTGCTGGATCAGAGCTTGACCACCAAGCGTGCATGTTGTCTGGTGGGCATATGTGGCCTTCTCAGCAACTGAATGCTGATATTCGCAAATATCTTTACACTGTGAAATAAGATGAAAGCATTCAAAAGAAGCTGGTTCTTTAGGTTTACCCTGTATCAGAGAAAGATATGAAAGTATATTCACCTTTACAACAATCTTTTTATTGCCACTGATAGCAACCAGAAAGTCATACTCACTATAAATGTTAACATTTAATGGCATTAACTCAAAATGCTAATCATCACTACCCAGGAAATGAAAATCTTTGCAGAGCTAACCTCTGGATTAACAATCTCTTCTAGGAAGATGCCAGCCCATGATATTTAATCCCCACAAATGAAAAACCTGATAGGACTGTCTGCTGGCTTCACTGTGGAAGACAAACACTCAAAGTGATCCTTGTCACATTTCAGATATCACTGGAAAAGGAAGTCAGCCTCTGCACAGAGCCATTAAATTGTTGGTCAATCTTCCAACTACCTACTTGTGTTAGGAGCCGTTTTCAGCCCTTTTTAGTGATGGCATAAGTGAATATCTGAGCAATGCTGATCTCTCTCTCTCTCTCTGTCTCTCTGTCTGTCTGTCTATCTGTCTGTCTCTCTCTCTCTCTCTCTCTCTCTCTCTCTCTCTCTCTCTCTCTCTCTCTCTCTCTCTCTCTCTCCTCCCCACTCTTGCAGGGATCACATGTTCCAGTAAAGCAGCTGAAGCTGGCCCTGAACTAATATTGCCAAAAAGAAAAGTCAAATTCCATTATTAGCATTTTTGCTTACTGCTGGGTTTCTGGTTAGATTTAAAATTATTATAAAATTTTCATTCTATAATCTCAAATTTCAAAACAAACACACAAAATACCATTCTAAAGAATAGCTTTCATTTCTGCTTTGGTCTGCAGAATATTTCTCATCTTTTCACTAGGCCACAGGTGTCAAAAGGTTGAAAACCAAAGGCTGAAGGTACATACTACAGGAGATTCAGCCCAGGACCTGAACCCAGTGCCAGCCTGCCTGGGGAGATAAGCCTTTGCCGGGTCCCAGGTCTATCGTAGCACCACCAGGAGGCAGCTGCAATCTCAGCGGCCCCCGAGACCTCACACCCCTTGGGCCTCTGGGCTCTGCGCCCCACAGCAGCGGACACAGGTGACCATAACACTGCTCACCACCTTTACTTTGTCTACCAGAATGTTGAGCTGCGGCTCCTAGCTAGGAACGGAACAGTCCTCCACCATGTCCTCCTGGAGATCTTCAGCCGGGCTCTCTGCTACCCAGGCTCAAGGTGGCTCAATGAGGGGAAAGAGCGCCCCCGGCGGCAGCTGCTGACCTGGCCTCATGGCTTGCAGATCTGAACTGCTCCTGGTGGTGCTTGGGGACTACATGAGATGCCAGGGATCAAACCGGGTCAGTCACTTGCAGGGCAAATGCCCTACCTGCTGTACTACTGCTCCGACCTCATTTGATCTTCTTTGAGAACTCTTCAAACCATTTTCCAAGAAGCTGAACCAAGTGACAGTCCCAACAGCAGTGGAGAGTTCTTTTTCTGCCCCCCTCCCTGCCAGCAATTGGTGCTTCTGAAGTTTTTAATAGACCATTCTTGCTGCTGTGAGGTGATACCACATTGTTGTTTTGATCTGCATTTCCCTGATAATCAGTACCAGTGTTTTCCGACAAGCAAGCATAATTTCTAAACAAAGAGAGAAAATGAACTGGCACTTTGCAAAATCATATTACTTTCCTCATTGCAGATACTGAGTCCACGTGCTAGGAAGGGGCACGCCAGACATTGCAGAGCCTCTTAGAGAAAGAGAGCTGCTCCTGTCCTGTTTGCTGCCGGGGAGGAAAAATCAAAAAGGTGAACTGGCCCTGAGATTTGTCAGACCTGTGACAGAAGCTACAACTCCCATGCAGTGCTAGTTTGGTCCGTCTGCCCCTCAAAGACAGGGCGTGAATGAGTAAATGTGTCCTTATAAAGAAAGGGCTTCTCTGGGGGGCTGGAGCGATAGCCCAGCGGGTAGGGCGTTTGCCTTGCACGCGGCCGGCCTATGCCGGCCTGGGTTCGATCCCGGCATCCCATATGGTCCCCTGAGCACCGCCAGGAGTAATTCCTGAGCGCAGAGCCAGGAGTAACCCCTGAGCATCGCCAGGTGTGACCTAAAAAGCAAAAAAAAAAAAAAAAAAAAAAAGAAAGGGCTTCTCTTTTCCGCAGAAGCAAATGGATATTGACTGAGAAGACAGGCATTTTCTTGTTTCTTATTTTGGTTTGGAGGTGAGAGGAAAAGGGCCAAGAATTGGAAAACCCTGTGATTTCATTTTAACTGAGTGAAGTTTTGATCTTAACAAAGCAAGAATCTGCTCAGCCAATGAGGGGAAGCAGCGGAGTGAGAATGGGAGGGACCGGTGTGAGCAAACTTCTCAGCATGGCCGCGACGCTAAAACATCCCTGTCCAGGAGTCCACAGAGTGGCCTCTAACTCACCCCACTAGCTTCAGCCGACCAGTGAAGGAGCTTTCTCAGAGTCACACAGACCAGATGGCCATGGTTTATCTTGGTTTGCACCACAGATGGCTAATCTAGGAAAGAACATTTAGGGACCCATCTTGGAAACTGTTCTGGAGCCCAGCCTGTAAAATACTGTCCCTGCACCGGAGAAGTATTTCTAGAGGTGTGCAGGACCCTGCTGGCCAGCACGGCCTGCTGTGATCAGCGACTTGGACAGAGGCAGTAGGAATCTGATGTTACTGCCGGAGGCAAGGGATGGCCACGGAAAACACTGGTTCCAGAGCCTGCACTGTTCCAACAACCCTGAGAAAATCAAACTCCGTAGGAGAGAATGGAAGGTCCTGTGCTGAGCGCAAAGGCAAGCAGAGTCCCTGGGAGGGGAAAAGCAAAAGATTAACTTTCTTGGACACTTTAATTAGCATCTTGGTAGGTGTATGCAGTCTATGGGGGCCAAGAGAAACTTAAGAAATGGGATGTAGCCCAGCACTTTGCCTGGTATATGTGAGACCTAAGTTTGATCCCTAAAGCTGAAAATGTTTAGCCTCGCTAATACCCCAAGGATGAGGACAGTGGGGTCGGAAAGTCTCTGACTTGCATTATAGTGACGTTCCCAGCTCTGACAGAAGTGTCATCATTGTATGTGGACGAGTTTGGCGCTGTATCAGGAGACAGGTAAGAGGAGAGATAGAGAATGTAGTCCGAGCTCTGACAGTTATACGCCGTGAAGGACTGCACAATCTGCTTTGCCCTGTCTCCGCACCTGAAAATGGGGGAAGAAGCTAGCCTCACTCAGCAAGTTTTCCAGAGCCAGCAAGTGGAAGGTGAGCTACCTCCTCAAGCTGTTCAGACAAGGCTTCAAGACATCAGGACTTCTCTAGCCATGTTGGCATGTGAGTTAGGTATTTGTGTTCAGGTCAATCAAGACCCTGGAAGCTCTAATACACTAACCATTCCCTTAACTGCCTAGAAGAATGAAGATTGCAGATATTACAGAATTACAATTTTGTTTTACTAGAAATAACATTTCTATCATAAATCTCTCCAGCAGAGCAAACATCAAATGATAGAGAATCTGCTCCTTACCATGGGAGAACCGTTCTCTCTCCCTAAAGGCCCCGTCCCTAGCCCAGCCCTTATTTCACGATATAGGCCCTTGTTTGGTCAACTTTTTTTTTTTTTTTCCAGGGGGGAGTTTTTTGGGTCATACCCAGTGATGTTCAGGGCTTACTCCTGGCTCTGTGCTCAGAATTTACTTGGGGGGTCTTTATGGGATGTGGAGGATCAAACCCCAGACATCTGAATGCAAGGCGAGCACCCTACTTGTTATACTATCTCTCTGGACCATATTTTAACTTTTTTTGATTGATTAAGTTTCCATTATTTGCAATACTGTTAATGATGGTTTCCCAAGCATATATTTCTAATATCATACTGATCACAGCGTACCCACCTCTCTTCCCCAAGTACCCCAATGTTCCTCCCTTTCAACCTACATCATCCCCACTCCCTGCCCAACCTAGTTGTGTGGATCAGTTTTCCCACTGTTTTGTCTCTGGCCCTTTGTTGCTACCTTACTGTGTATGTTAAGTTCCACATATGAGAAGGGTCATCCTGCGTCCTATCCCTTTCCCTCTGACTGACTTCATTCAGCATGGAATCTTTTGGTTCCATCAGGTGACATTCACTTTAGGACCAATATCCATGTAGATTCTCTGTTGGAGGACAGGTTTAGCTATTCTGGGAGTTTTGTTGTTTTGCCCACTCCCAGCTTAATCTACTTAAGTCAAGGTTCATTCTAATGAGACTTCTCTTCTATGTAAACACTGCTAGAGGGTGTGGCAGTTACAGAAGTCACCTTGATTGAATAACTTCTGACTTATACATCTACTAAGACTTCTATGTTTTCTAGATTGGGCACAGCTCCTCTTTATACCCACTGCACCCAACGTGGTACAGTTAGAATTTACCAGGAGACTACCACCCTGGCTACGTTGAGACTATAGGAAGACTATAGGAAGAATCATACTAGCTTGCTTTAAGCAGGCAAGTGTGACCCTTTCAGTACATGAGAACAAGATACTCAGAATCACCCTGGTGCAGATAATAATAAGAAGGACCTTGTGGGTACCATCTAGATTACATGAAGCTCATGAAGTTAAGATGTATTACTTTATACTAGCCCCCTCTCTCCAGTGTTTTTACATAAGAGATAATCTTGGTAGAAAGGATTAGACCTTGGCATAACCTTTGTTTATACCTGCAATAGGGTGTGGCACTACACTCTGTTTAGAGTTCTTTGTTGACATGACCCTCTCTGTTGGATTACTTTGGTGTATATAAGGGGCTGACTTGAGGCCCATTCACTTTTACCTTTTGGGCCTTTTAGCTTTCAGCTTTTGGCTCCTTGGCCTTTTTACTTTTGGCTTTTGGCTTTTTGCTCTTTGGCCTTTTGCTCCTCCTTCTGGGTAGGACTCAGCTCAGGTGAGATCCTCTCTCTTTGGTGGGAGACTTAGGCTCTTTTGTATGGTCTAAGTTCGGACCAGAGCTAAAGTTTGTTCATTATATTGGAGTGCTGTGGAAGAGCTTTTGTACTATTAAAAGCCTTTTTGGAACTGCACCGGACTCGTGAGTTTTCATCTGTTCTCCGGCGTCCTCGGAGGTAGAAGAGAACTTCTGTCCTGACACTGTCGGGGACCCGGTGGCGTTCCTCAACAATTCTCCATTCTAACATCACTGTATTTGTGCCTTTCTGCAACTAATCTGTGTGGCATCAACTGGTATGATGTCTTCCAGAGAGGGATTCAGAGGAACATGGGGCAAATTTACTCTTCACACGTACATGATATTTGTATATTGTGTTTAGCACTTTTGGACACTCTTCATGTAAATAAACAGATATTATATTTATATTAGACTTTTATTGAAAAGATTAAATAATTACACAGGCTTTTTACCCACTGTTTCCTCATCTGAAACTGGAGCAAGAAACCATTAATGTGATTATAGAAATAGAGAATTAAATATGCACTATATATAGTATGCATATTTAATATATATTTATAGTTTCACTTTTATCACTTGTCTTCCTGTTGTTCATCGATTTGCTCGAGCGGTGCCAGCAATGTCTTCAATCGCTGGGAATGAGGTTCGTTATTCTTACTGTTTTGGGCATATCGAATACACCACGGGTAGCTTTCCAGGCTCGGCCGTGGCTCTGGATTCATCCCAGGAGGCCCAGTCTTTTTCTACGTAATACCATCAACCATTCAGGGTCCACAGGGCAGAGCCCTGGGTGTAGACAAGTCTATCTCCTGTCTGACACCTGCCGATGCAGCCGGGCACTGCAGCCACACCTGCAACCTCGAGGAACAGATATATTTATAGTATGCATATGTGTGTGTATACACACAGGTTTTATATATATATATAAATATATATATATATTTATATATAACACACGTGTATATATATTTGCAGGTTTTGTTTTAGGGCCACACCTGGCAGAACTCAGGGCTTACTCCTGGCTCTGCCCTCAAGAATCACCTCTGGCAGGCTCAAGGGACCATATAGGATGCTAGGGATAGAATTTGCGCCAGCCACAAGCAAGGAAAATACTCTCTGCACTGAACTATTACTCTGGTCCCAATATACACACCGTTTTAAAAGGTATATACAGTTCTAGGATAAAGAGAATCTAATCTGAAAAAAGGTCTTTGAAAACTTCTGCAGGTATTAGCTGAATGCAAATCCACGGAGAGCTAAGGATAGGACCAGGCTGCTGAACAAGCTAATGGCACTCCAGGCCCCACCGGAATTATCGGGAGGGGAAACAGCCTCAATGGTTTTTGAGACAATCAGACCATGTTTAGGCCATTGTTCGCAGCTGCAAATGAGGGGCTGTCACCAGGGTGACATCCAGGATTGTGGGGAATTTGGAACCTTGTCCTACAAGGAAAACCGAGACAATAGGGACTGCTCCGTGAAGACACCACCTGCAACCAGGATGAGCTTGGCTGTGGATGCCAAAGATTGAGCATGAGAATATCAACAGTGAGACCAGGACAAGAGATGCCAGTGAAAGGACAGATATTCCCATATTTTATATTCACAAAGTGCTCTGATGTTGTATACAACATATATAATATATTGTATATAAAATTGTGTATGTGGGGGGGCCGGAGCGATAGCCCAGCGGGTAGGGCGTTTGCCTTGCACGGCCAGCCCAAGCCGGCCCGGGTTCGATCCCCGGCATCCCATATGGTCCCCGAGCACCACCAGGAGTAATTCCTGAGAGCAGAGCCAGGAGAAACCCCTGAGCATTGCTGGGTGTGACCCAAAAAGCAAAAAAAAAAAAAAATTGTGTATGTGAATTTCCAAAATTATTGAGGTAGATCTTCAGGATAAATTTCTAAGAGTGCCACTGATAAATAAAAGGATAAACTTAGCTGCAGTTTTGGGAGCAATCCCAAAATTCTCCATGAAGCATATTCATTTGTATTCACATGAGCAATTTATGAGTGCTCATTTGTCTTCAACACTACAAGCAGTTTGTTTTCAAATTTTAGAATGTTTGCCAGTCTGATGGTTTTAGTTCTGACTTGCATTTCTCTATGAATGATTTTGAACATTTCTGTGTATGTAAATTGTCTGTTCATGACTTTGAATAGAAACTCAATTTTCTATTGAGTTTTTGGCTGCTTTACCTCAATTAACTCTGTCTCTAAAGTATGCTGTAAATATGTTCTTCCATTCTTCACATTATAGTTTAATTCTGAATTTGGTCTTCGTATTTACCATGCAATTTTTAAAAAATGTAGCTAAGCAATCTTTTCTATTATTACATCTGTATTTTGAGTGGTTAAAAATCCTTTCCCTTTATACAGGTTGTAGAGGGATTCATTCGTATTTTCTTCAAGTAAACATATGGTTTTATTTTTATCGTTATTTCTCTGATGCTTTTGTAGCTTAATCTTGTTCAAAAAAGGTTGATTGAATACAGTTTTCCTGAAGTTCTTGCATGATTTAAACTGTTTCTCTATAGTCTTGATACTTGAGGAACAGCTTGGCTGGATATAAAATTTGGGGTCATAATTTTCTTAAGTTTCTTGTAAATTCCCTCCATTTCATTCTTGTTTTTTTATGTTATTCTTGAGAAATCTGAAGCTAGTTTCATTCTTTTGCCTTTGTAATGCGAAGCAGCCTTGCTACCCCAAGATTCTGAGTATTAGTTCTTGAATCTTTGAAGTGTTATTGATTTCATCAAAACATTTATTGGAATTGACCATTCTGAGTAAATTTACCACAAGGTACCCAGTGGAACTTATCAATACATAGATTCAAAACATTTTTCCCAATAAAGTATTTTCTTTTTTATTTCAGATATATTTTTTTATTATACCACAGTGAAACATACAATTACAAAGGTGTTCATAATTGGTTCTTGGTAATACAGTATTCCAGCACCCATCCCTCCACCAGTGCCCCATTTCCACCACCAATGTACCCCTCCCCCTCCTACCCCCCCCAGGCCGCCTTAATAGCAGGTACCCCAGTTTCCTCTCTTTCTCTCTCTTTCTCTCTCTCTGTCTCTGCATCTCTCTCCCTCAATAAAGTATTTTCTTGAATTATAGCATTTTTGAATTGCTAAATTTTTATTTTTTGGTTTTAGGGTCATACCCTGCAATGCTCAGGACTGACTCTTGGCTCTGCACTCAGGGATTACTCCTGGCGGAACTCAGGGGACCAGATATGATGACGGGGATGGAACGAAGGTGGGCTATGTGCAAGGCAAGTGCCTTACTTGGTATCCTATCTTTGCAGACTTTGGATTATAGTTTTAAACATAAGTTCTATTTGTATTTCTGTATCAGGGATTCTATATTAGATTTATTTTGCCTGCGTTCTGTGTAACCACTTTCCTAGGGTCCTTCACACTTTAGTCTCCCATTTTCCTATTCTTGGTCATCTTTTTGCTTTTCTTCAATGTTTCATATTATTAACTATTCTTGAGAATCTCTCCTACACTAGACAGGTTGTAAGTTAGTCTGTTTCAGGCAAAAAGATACACATGACAACCTTTTAATGTATGTATTGTAAACCACAATGTGGAAGGGAAAGAAAAGAGAAAGAGATAGAAAGAGAAAGAAATAAAGAACCTGCCATAGAGGCAGGCTAAGGGAGCGGGGAGGGAAGCGGGGACATTGTTGGTGGGAAATAGGCACTGGTGGAGGGATGGGTGCTGGAACACTGTGACCAAAACCCAAATATGAACATCTTATGAACATATTTGTAATTGTGTATCTCACGGTGGTATAATAAAATATTTAACAAAAAAAAATAGTCTGTTTCTGCAGCAGGGTTGGAGTGTACCTGAGGGTACCTGGGCTTCATCCCTGGCACCACATGGTCCCACCAGTGTCGGGGATAACACCGGGTCCTCGACAGTGTCAGGACAGAAGTTCTCTTCTACCTCCGAGGATGCGGGGGAACAGTTGAAAACTCACGAGTCTGGCGCAGTTCCAAAAAAGGCTTTAAATAGTACAAAAGTTCTTCCACAGCAATCCAATATAATGAAAGAACTCTAGCTCTGGTCTGAACTTAGACCATGCAAAAGAGCCTGAGTCTCCCACGAAGTACAGAGGATCTCACCCGAGAGGAGTCCTACCCAAAAGAAGGAGCAAAAGGCCAAAAGCGAAAAGGCAAAAGCCAAGGGGCCTCAAGTCAGTCCCCTTATATACACCAAAGTAATCCAGGGAGGGTCCTGTCAACAAAGAACCCTAAACAGAGTGTAGAAGGGCGGTGCCACACCCTATTGCAGGTATAAACAAAGATTATACCAAGGACTAATCCCGAGTCCCGAGCTTATCTCTTATGTAAAACACTGGAGACAGAAGAGAGAGAGAGAGAGAGAGAGAGAGAGAGAGAGAACTGGTATAAAGTAATATATCTTAATTTCATGGGCTTCATGTAATCTAGATGGTACCCACAAGGTCCTTCTTATTTATTATCTGCACCAGGGTGACTCTAAGTATCTTGTTCTCTGTATACTGAAAGGGTCACACTCGCCTGCTTGAGAGCAAACTAGTATGATCCTTCCTATAGTCTTCCTATAGTCTCAGCGTAGCCAGGGTGGTAGTCTCCTGGTAAATTCTAACTGTCCCACCTGGGTGCAGTGGGTATAAAGAGGAGCTGTACCCAATCTAGAAAACATAGAAGTTTAGTAGATGTATAAGTCAGAAATTATTCAGTCAAGGTGACTTCTGTAACTGCCACACCCTCTAGCAGTGTTTACATAGAAGA
Organism: Cryptotis parvus; assembly: GCA_021461705.1. Lineage (NCBI taxonomy): Eukaryota > Metazoa > Chordata > Mammalia > Eulipotyphla > Soricidae > Cryptotis > Cryptotis parvus. The sequence continues at coordinate 26,340 of JAJIBD010003615.1, forward strand.
GAGGTCTCATTAGAATGAACCTTGGCTTAAATAGATTAAGCTGTGAGTGGGCAAAACACCAAAGCTCCCAGATTAGCTAGATCTGTCATCCAACACACCAGCACTATTGTGAGTGACCCCCCAAAACACACAGAAACAAATACAAAAACCACACATTTCGGTAGGGACTTCATGGTTTTCTTCCATTTCCCTCTAGAGTCTATTTAACTTTTGCTTCACTTTTTTCTGAGTTTTGCCCATTTTCATTTATCTTTTTTAAAGTAAAAGTAGTTTTCCATATCAAAAATCTGGTTGAGGATAATAATTCAGTTTGAAGTATTGTTTCCATTTGCCTTTGCTTTGTAGTTGGTTTCGGAGGATAATTTAAGTTAAAATGCTTTGACTCTCATTTTCTGTATTCTAATCATATGCATGATCACATTCATGTATTTGTGTGTGAGAGAGAGAGGAGAGAGAGAGAGAGAGAGAGAGAGAGAGAGAGAGAGAGAGAGAGAGAGAGAGAGAGAGAGAGAGAGAGATTTATATATCAAGAGCACCCTCTCCCGTTAGTGTAGTGAACTGCAGTTCCTTTAGTGGATTACCTTTTTTGTAATGGAATGGGAGATTTGCTTCGTAATGGAATGGGAGAGTAGGGCCATATCCAACAGTCTCAGAGGCTCCTCTTGGTGCTGTGCTCAGGCGGTGCTCCTGGCGATGCTGAGATCAAAATGGGATCTGGTCAGCCTCATGCTTTTCTCCCTCATTATTCAGTTTGCAGAAAATGCTGCCCCCTTCCCCCAGTATTTCAGAGGCTGCTACTTCAAACTCGCAACCTTCTAAGTTCCTCCTTGTTGTCAGTGCTCTGATTTAGCAGAACCGTTCTCTGTACTTAGAATGGAATTTTTCTTCCTGAGGGGTGATTTCAGCCTGAGCTTAGACTCTCTTGTTTTTCCACATAATTCTTCCAAGTGTCCCTGCCTCCACCCCTCCACACACTTGACAGATAGCTCTGCTGGGATCTAGTGCTTATTATTCCACTAACCCGTTATTTCAAGTCTGTCATGTTTTCTTGTCTTTTAGCTATCCTCAAGGCATATATTTTATTTATTTATGTTTTGTTTCTGCCTATCTGGTTTTTGGAGGAGGCTATATGAAGCAATTCAGATTTATTCAGTTGTCGCTTTCCTTGGAATATCTGACATTCTTGATATCATCTTTTACATTTTAGAACACTGGGAATGGTTATTTTAAAGTCCATTTTCCATTGCTCTTCTGGTTTTCTTTCTCTGTTGCACCTCTTACTTTATGGGGGTGTTCTGGGGGCCTTGGGCCATACTCAGGAGGGCTCAGGAGTTACTCCTGGCTCTGTACTAGGAATTATTGCTGGTACTACTCAGAGGACCCTAAGAGGTCCTGGGGATTAAACCTGAGCCTGCCGCATGCATGGCAAGCACTACCTGCTGTACCATCTCTCCAGCCCTGCTCCTCTTTTGATTATGTGGTTTCTTGCTCACTGGCATATCTCCCCTGGGACAGAGAACATGTTTACATCCCGGGGCTCAGGAGCTACTCCCTATTTCAAACATCAGAGATAGTATATAATAAGTGAGAGATCACTTGAGGCCTGGATGTTGATGCTTTACCCCAAAGGTTAAATTTGCTACTAGAAGCTTAACTAGAGGTCTTAAACTTAGACCACCTTTAGCTAATAAGGATGCAGAGAATTTGAAATGGTTTTCGTTCATATGCTGGCTGGCTTGGTTCATTTTTGCTATCTGGATACTGCCCAAGCTCAAGCCTTAGCGTTTAGTAGGATGCCTCTCCATCTCTCTGACGGGACGTGAGCTCCAACTTTTACCCCTCAGGTCGGTGGATGCACCAAGTTTCAGGTCTGAGTCTACGTGCACAGAGTTAGCAAACATTGTTCATTGAAACCACCTGGGCCTGCTTCTCTAGTTTCTCCTCTGCCTCCAGATCTCACGCTGTGACTTCTCGTTGTCTTGGCAGTCACAATCCCTCCAAAGACATCAATATACACATACACCCCTAATTTGTGCAATTCTACTTCACTCTGAATGGAGAGGGTCGGGCAATGAATCTACTTCGCCAGAGCTATAATACTTCTCACGTTCCAATATTTCCCCCTTTCCAGAATCAATGTTGGGTAATTTTTGTTCATTTATTTCACTTGCAGGGTCACCCTTTCTGTGAAAGTAAACAGAGGATGTCAAAAAATCACGACACCATTGCCAGCTGACTCCAAACCTTACCCTAATCTATGTGGCTCCCATTCATAACTGCAAAAGAAAAATGGAAGATTACATTACATTATTGGGACTAGAGTAACAAATGACCACAAACCAGATGGTTTAAAACTCACAGAAGCATATTTCCTCATAACTCCAAAAGCCCGTACACAGGCTAGGACAAGGGGGCACACTGCACCATCCAGCCCGTGTGCCAAGAACTCTGGGACTCCTCACCCATGTCACCTTCCCCGCCAATAAGAGAAGTCCAAGATCAAGGTTCCAGCAGGTCATGCACTCTCAGAAGCATGGGGCTTGGGGGAAGGATGGGCATCCTCCCTGTCTGGGCGAAGCTTCCGATTACTCCTGGCACCTGGCTTATGGCCACTCCGTGCCAATCTCCATAGTTTCCTTCACAGGATCTGCCTCCCTATACCATGTCTGTTCCCCAAACGTCCCTTACCTTTCTTTTAGGTGATTTTAAAATGGGATTTTAAAATGTTTTATTAGGGGCCGGGTGATATCCCAGAGGGATATCACAACCAACTCCGGTTGGCATTTGCCTGGCAAACGGCCAACCCGGGTTCAATCCCTGCATCCCATATGGTCCCCTGAGCACTGCCAGGAGTAATTCCTGTGCAAAGAGCCAGGAGTAACTCCTGAGCATCGCTGGTTGTGACCCAAAAAGAAAAAAAAGAAGTTTTATTATATCACCTTGAGATAGACTATTACAAAGCTGTTCATGATTGGGTTTCAGTCATACAATATACCAGCACCCATCCCTACACCAGTGCACATTTCCCACCACCAATGTCCCCAGATCCCATCATATTTCCTCCCCCACCTGCCGCTTTGGCAGGGGCTCTTCTCTCTCTCTCTCTCTCTCTCTCTCTCTCTCTCTCTCTCTCTCTCTCTCTCCCTCTCTCTCTCTCTCCCCCCCATTGTGGTTTGCAGTACATTCACTGAGAGGTTATCACGTATGTATATCCCTTTACCTACTTTGAATACCCAGTTCTAGTCTAGCATTATCATTTCCAACTATTGTTGGCAAACTGGTCCCTTCTCTATCTTACTGTCTCCCACACACTTGTAGTAGATCCAACCATTAGTCATGAGATTTAAAGTTTACCCTAGATCAGACTTGCTCTTACTGGAAGAACAGGGACCTAAGCAACACTGATCTGGGTGCCCTGAAGCTAGTTTACAGGGCAGCTCCTCTTAGGGGGCAGTTGGCCCTTGGGGATCAAATCCTGCTGTGCATCAGGAGCCGGAGAACTGCCGTGGGTCTGGAAGCTAAGAAACCATTGTCCTTGGGTGCTTCCTCTTGGATCCATGATCTTTCTTCTCTCCATCCTTCAGAACCACAGCCCGGCTCTCTTCCCGAACTCCCTCTTGGGCCTGTACACTGCAGCTTGCCTCCCACTGTGGCTCACTTTCCTATTCCAGATCTTTCTTGGCTCAAATTATGGGGGCACAGAGTCTAGCAGTGCAGTGTTCTCCCCTGTTCTACCACAGCTGCCTACGAACTGGCATCCTTAAGCCCTGTGCCCTCCCAGCCTGGTCCACCATAGACAGGAAGACGGAATGTGAGGGGGAAGGTGGCTGAGGCCACAGGCTGATGAACCAGGTACCTTCTGGGCACAAGCCGCCACTGTCTTCCTGAAGAGACAGCAAAGCCCACCACATTTACCCTTAGAGTCGCCACAGGGAGGCCACGACTTGAGTGAGTTTGAGACTAAACTGCTCTTTGATTGTCTTTAAGAAGCTGACTCCCAAGGTCAGAATCGATAACTGGAACCCACCTCTCACTCATCTGGGTTTGTATCTGCCTAGAGGTCTGCCCCGAGCTGTATTACAATTTGTTAAATTGTAACAAATTACCACAAGCTTGGTGGCTAAAACAACACAGATGGGTTCTTTGACAGCTCTGTGGGTTATAAGTCTAAGACAGTTCTCATTGGGTCACATCAGAGTCAACCTGGTTGTTCTTTTTTAATTCTGTTTTGGGGTCACACCGGTCAGTGCTCAGGGCTTACTCCGGGCTCTGTGCTCAGGGATCCCTTCCGGCAGTGCTTAGGGGACCAGCTGTGGTGCCAGAAACGGGATCAAGGTTACCCGTGCGAGGCACACACCTTAACTCCTGTACTGCTTCAACCCCTATTCTTTAGTGGAAGTTCTAGAGGAGAATCTACTTCCTCGCCCTTTCCTGCCTCCAGAAGCCACCTGTACCCTTGGCTGGGGCCCTCCCTCACCTCCAGAGTTAGCAATAGCAAGTCAAACACTTCCTTAATCAGATCCTCCAACCTTCTCTTCTGCAATCCATTTTTAAGACTCCCATGATTATATTAGACCCATGGAGACCATTTATAATACTCTCCCAAATTTTAAGTCAATTAATCACCAACCTTAGCCCCATCCACCTTAATCCTTTCCTGTCACACACGGTAACATACTCATAGATTTCTGAGACTGGAACACACACATCTTTGGGGAGCCATTGTCCTGCTCTCACAAAGGTCAATGAACATTTAATGAGGTCCTCCTGGACATAAGGAACTGCGCCTTAAAGGAAGGGATAATGGAGTGGCAGGACCAGGGACCTCCGGCAATATAGAAGCATATAAACGTATTTGTTTAGACATACAACACACATGCGTGTGTTACAACACTTGTGCACCTGTTCCTGTACACACTCAGTAATCCAAGGACTGTGGATTCAGAATACAAACTTTCTAGTGCACAGAAAAGAGCTAACACAGTTTCAAGAACTCTTTTACCTGGATTCTATACCCTAGACTTCGTTAACTTAGCAGAAATAATTTCCATCAAGTTATTTTTTCCCCAGTGCCACGGATCGAGCCAAGGTGCCCACATATGAGGCCTGTGCTCTACCTCTAGCCACATCCACGGCCTCTCTAGCAAACAATTTTAACGGCAATAAAGTAAAATAAAATAAAGGGCAGATAGCTAAGGTTTGAAAGGAAGCAAAGGTGGAGCCAGAGAGAAGAACAGGAGGTCAGGCATGTTTACGTGGACACCTGGGTTTGATCTCCAGCCCACATATGGTCCCCCACCTCTTCAGGAGTGACTCCTGAATGCAGAGCCAAGAGTAAGTCCTGACCACCACTGGGTATGGCCTCCAAAACCAAAGCATAAAAAATAAGGAGGCAAATAAAACCAAATCTCTGATGAGTGCCACTTAAAGTCCAGAAAGTTACCTTACAGTAGGAGCCTTGTTGGGAGAGAGAGGACAGTGGGTAGGGCAGTAGCCTAACACGCAACCAACCTGGGTCATTCCCAGCACCCTGTAGAGTTCCCTGAGACTGGCTGGAAGGGGTCCCTGAATTCAGAGCCAGGCGTTAGCCCTGAGCACTGCCAGTGTGACCCATAAACAAACAAATAAAAAACAGAAGAAAAAGAACAAAAAAAAGGAAACAGAAATTCAGGGACCAGAGTGATAGTACACAGGCAGGGCACTCACCTAGCACACAGGCAACCTAGGTTTGATTTCCCTGCACCAAATACAGTCCCCAAGTCCCACCAGGAGTGATCCCTGAGCACAGAGCCAAGAGTAAGACTTGAGTACTGACCAGTGTGGCCAAACAGAAGAAAAAAATAGCCTCACTGCCTCAATCATTTGTTCCTTTGGACCTTCCCAAGATCGAGGTCCCTCAATATACCTAACCTAGAATTTGGGAATGTTACCAGACAAGAGGCTCCTGGGTCCTGAGTGGAGCAAGAGAGAGGACAGTTACCGGACAGCACAGCTAACGGGCACCTCTCAACACATCAGCAGCACTTAAGACTACCACCATGGTAGTGTTGCAAGGTCCGGGTGGCTGCTTGTGTAGGTTTGGCAGTGGATGATGGCGGCTTCACAGAGCCACTGCAGAGGATTAAAGAACCGTTCAAAGAAAGGCAAGTGGGGTTAAGTGCGTGGAGGAGCCTCTGCAAACATAAGAGAAAACCCTTAAACTTCAATCAATCCTAAAGGGGCAAAGAGGAAGCTGTGATTGGAAACCCCCAGAGTAGTAGGAAAGGGGGTCTTTGTTTGTGGCAGGCCAGGGGGACTGAACCACCAGACTGAGCACAGGCTGAGGAATAATGGTCCTTTAGATTCCTTTGCTGGGACTTCCGGTTTTATCAAAAACCAGAGAATATCCCACAGACATCCCATCTTGCGATCACTCCCATTTCCAATACTTCTAGAAAGAAGTGGATTTGATGGAGCCTTTGGCAGGGAAGGCAGCCCTCTGATTGGGGGGAAGGAAGCACCGAGAGAGGATAGGAGTAGAAGAATAACAGAAAGAGATGAAAAGTGGGGCAGGAAGTGAGCAGAGCTGCCGAGAGAGGGGGCGGCGTGGGCCTGTCAGACTGAGCCCCCGGCGAAGCTCTGGGTCTTTGTTTAAAACTAGATGCGTTGAGCTGTTCCCCACCACGAGTGCTTCCGACAGCCCCACATCTGCCGTGATTTTGGATGTGCTCATGGAACCATCCTCTGCTCCTGGGCCCATTCTCGGTTCTATTAAAACGCTTTTTAATTGCTACATTTTCTGAGGCAGAGAAAGCCTAATCTGAATGCAGTTTAAACCCAACAGCAATCAGCAGAGATCCATCAATTAGCATTCGGCATTAAGTAATGCAGAACATTTTCCAAAGCTCCCAGGGTCTCTCTACACCTGAACATCCTACAAGGTTCATTCTCTCCTGTTTGAATAATATTTGGAGCTCTTGACTCATAGTCTTGACTGACAGATAGTTTTCCTCGGCTGCCAACAGAAAAACCAATTTTTCTGCCATAAGTCTTTTTTAATTCAAGCAGTACAGTTCCAACAAAGCTCTTTACTCTGGTACGCACATTTTTTTAAAGGGAAAATTTTTCTGCTTCCAACCACTAATTATAATTTATTATAACAATACTTCTCGGAAAGCAGGGTTCTTGCTATAATTAACTGCTGAGGAGTAGGATGGAGCAACTGTTTATTTAGTTTCAATTTACTTGTTCAGAATTTGTCACCCCTTGAAACTTAACTCATAATCAGATCTAAATTCGCCATGTTATGGAGGCACTGTCAACTTGGCAATGAATATTTCTTAGTAATTTTCTCTCTTTTGCTAAAAGGATTTTCTTTAGGTTATGCCATTTTCTCTAATTGAGAGGAAAAGATTTCATCATAGGATGTTAGCATCTGAATACTTTTAAAGGTTGAAGCATGACAGTAAGGCATCACACACAGCTTTCAAGTGTGGGCCACTCCTGCTCCGTGCCAAGGGGCTTGGAAATGGGGAGCTTTTCTGGCCTGGCTTTTAATCAAGTGTCCTATCGAAGAGAAGTCTTTCATTCCACCCCAACTTCCCTGCAAGGAGGCTTGTACTGAGCCTCTGTTTTCTGATGCATTAATTATGGGCGGGGCATGGGGGAAACTGAGGGGAATCTAAACATATTGCATAGGACTTGGCTTATGGCAGCTGTTCTTCCTGTTATACTTAGCTAGGTGGGGGAAGGAAACAGGATTGGAGCGGGAGAGAGCATTCCTGGGGGCCACTGGTTGAAAACAAGTCTCCAGAGTGTAACAGTCTTAGAGAAAGGGAGGGAAGAAAAAAATGCCTGCTATAGAGCTGGGAGAGAGGGAATGTGGGGACATTGGTGGTGGGAATGGGGCACTGGTGAAGGGATGGGTGATGGAATAATGTATGACTGAGACCCAATTATGAACATCTTTATAATTGCATATCTCACGGTGGTATAATAAAAAATTAAAAAGAAACAGAGTGTAACAGTCTTGAGTCAGGGCAGGAATCCCTGTCTTTCATAGCACAGTCACCAGAACGAAGTAGCTTAAAATTCAACTGACTGGGGTGAAACCTCATCCTTCAGCCACTTCCTTATCTAGTGCCTCTGACTTGCTGGGCACCCCAGAGGGATAGAGAATTTGACTTTCCTCTTCACAACGAAGTCAGAGAGTTGGCTTCTGACCTTTCCTGGTATAAATTCATGAAACTGTTATTTATAAAGTCCTGGGAATTTATGGCCCAATGGTCTATTTCACTGGCAGTCATTGAGATGTCATTGCAGGCCACTCTGAAATTTGTCTTAAAGAGCATGAATTTGGTGATATGGCACAGTATTACTATAGCAGGACACAAACGCTTTTGCCACATTTCATTTTTGCACTGGGGAAATAGTGTGCTATTTGTGATCATAAAAGCACTGTGATCATCGCAAACAAAGCACTGGGCAGTAAATTTAGAAGGCTTGGGCTGCTCGAACCTAGGCATTCCCAAGAAGTTCACGAGCTCAGGACCTGTACTTAGATGGTTTTGCAGTCTTTGGACTAAGGAGAGAGTCTTTATGCCCGCTAGTTCCTGCCACGTGGCTTTTCATTCATCAAGGGTAGAATTCTCTGGACTCAAAGTGGTTATGATCAACAGCTATTTATGTATGGTTGAGCCCCTGAGCCACAGTAGCAGTGTGACCTCTGGAATGGGGAGTCTGAGGAGCTGCAGCCAGTCATTCTGGCACTGCCCAACTCCACATGCAATGGAAACACAGGGAACTCCCTGTGTGATACAATCCCCTGGCCAGTAATGCCTCCTGGGTAAGTTTCTGGGACCATGAAGCTCTGTACGTGTGACTCTATGGGTGAAGATAACTGGAAGCTCGCCCTGTCTTTTCTTGATTCTTCCCTGTGTGCCTGTTTGCTGATTGTCATATACATATTTTTAAGGTAATCAATGGCAACTGTGAGAATAAATGCATTTTGGAGTCCTATAAGTCTTATAATGATTGCTGGACATAATGGATGGTCTTAAGAACCCCAATGCAATCATAAAAATAGAATAAGAAGTATGTGTTATCCTACTTCGAAATAGTAGGAAATGTATACTAGAAACCTTTTTCCTTAGTGCACAAACATTTCTGATGACGAAAAATAAATCATACTGTATACTGTAGCCTCGCCCTACACACACACACACACACACACACACACACACACACACACACAATGGCCACATTTCATTATACTCTTTAAATAGAGATATATTATTTGCATAGCATTATGCTGCATAAAATTTGTGTTGCTGGGGCCGGAGCGATAGCCCAGCGGGTAGGGCATTTGCCTTGCATGCAGCCGGCCCATGCTGGCCGGGTTCGATCCCGGCATCCCATATGGTCCCCTGAGCACTGCCAGGAGTGATTCCTGAGTGTAGAGCCAGGAGAAACCCCTGAGCATTGCCGGGTGTGACCCAAAAAAAAGCAAAAAAAAAATAAAATTTGTGTTGCATTTATTTAATCTACTGATAGACATTTATGTGGTTTCTCTTTTGGATTTTGTGAATATAGCAAACAACTACTGATACAGGACATATATTGTATGAATCTCAGGGGCATTTTTCTGCCTCCTTTTAAAAGCACACTTAAAAAGCTTACATCCTATATGACTCCATTTCTGTAATTCTCAAAATGGCAGATTCATAGAGGTAAGAAAAAAAATTATTGGTTTCCAGAGAGAAGGTATGTGTGTAGGTGAAAGGTAGATGAGTATCAGATGAAGCTCAAGAGAGTTCCTTGATGAAGGAAGAGTTTTCTCTCTTGGTTATGTGGTTATATAAATCTCTAAATGTGATAAAACTTGAACAGTATTCACCACACCCCTCTCTGAAAATTGGTGAAATCTGAATAAGTATTGCTATCAATTTCCTGACAGAAACTAGTCTCCATTTTGGTAATATCTCACTATTAGATAAAGGATTCTCTGTACTAATTTTTTCAAAATCCTCTGAGTCTATAACTATTTTAGGCACAAAATATTTTGAAGAACTATTGACTTATAAAGTAAAAGTAGTCATAACATATGGAGGGCGTTGTTAACAAATACAGAAGCAAAATAAGACCAAAAAAATAGCACAAAGGAAAATATAGTTGTAAGATTTTTACTTTGGGTAGTGGCATAATATTAATGCACACTTGATTGTGGTAATTTAAGGATGTGTATTATAAGCCACTGAGTTATCCATCAAGAAGTGTAGGTATAAATTGAAAAGATAAATCAGAATACTAAAAAATATTTGATTAATCCAAAAGAAAGCATAAAAAAAGGAACAAAGAGCAGATGGGGAAAGCAGAAAATAGGAACAAAGTTATTTAACCCATCCATATTGGTAATTGTGGTACCCGTAAATAAATTAGATGCCACAATAAAATATTGAGATTATTTGGATTTATTTTTAAAGATCCAAATATATGTTATTTATAAAAAGTACAGATTAAATATAAAAACATAGGTTGGAAGGAAAATGTTTAAAAGGTACATGTTACACAAACTTTAAACTTTAAGTTTGTTGTGAATAAACAAATCACAATAAAATTGGTATATTTATGGAGTAGACTTCAAAATAGGAATTATTATTACTAAATAGAAATATTTCATCATAATCCAATGATCAATTCAACAGGATCTTATAATTTTTCAATATGTATATCCAATGACGTGCCTTCATGAACAAATACATGAAGCAAAAATTAACAAAACCATTCATCTTAGATATTTTTAATTCTCTCAGTAATTTCTGCTAAGACAAAAAAAATACAAAAATGAAGAAAATTTGTGCATTATCTACCAAGTTCACTTGAGAGACATTTATAAAGTACCCCACCCAACAAGAGATCGCGCATTCTTTTTCAAATGTGCGTATTCACCACTACAGATCACATATCAGGTTATCAAACAAATGAATCTCAAGAATTGCAATCATATGGGGCTAGAGAGATAGTACAGTGGGTAGGGCATTTGCCTTGCATGCATTGGACCCAGGTTCAATCCCTGGCACCCTATATGATCCTTCCGAGCACTGCCAGGACTAATTTCTAAGTGCAGAGTCAGGGGTAATCCCTGTACACTGCCAGGAGTGACCCCCTCCCTGAAAAAAAAAAAAAGAACTTCAATCACACACAATGTATTTTCTGACCATAATGCAATTAAGTTGAAAATCAATCTTTTAAATCAACATTCTCCTAGAAGTCAGTGGAGTCTCCCAGCCTCAAATAATCCAGATGAGGCTGTCTCAAAGCCTCATTCTCAATTTTAAGGAAATTTGATATGCTCGCCTATATTAGTTATTAGCTTATTAGTCAGGGTTCTCCAGAGAAATAGAACCAACTGGATATATGTGTTGGTGTGTGTATGAGTGTGCATACATATGCACCCCCACACACACACACACTCACAGATGGGTGAGGGAAGACAGAGAGCAGGCAAGGGGTGTATTTTAAGGAACTGAGTCATGCAGTTGTGGATAGATTCAAAATCTGCAGCGTAGATCTGAAGCAACTGTATTGAGGGAAGAGCTACAGTTTGAGCCCAAAGGAATTACTGGTAGAATTCCTCAGTGCTCTGGGAAAGTCAGTCTTGGTTCTATTAAAGCCTTCATGGAATGAATGAAGTAACTTACACTAAGGAGGGTCATTTCCGTCTCTTTAATAAATGTTAACTTCAGAGGCTGGAGTGATAGCACAGAAGGTAGGATTCCTGCCCTGCACTCAGTAACCCAGGTTTAATCTCCAGCACCACATATGGTCCCTCGAGCCTGCCAGAGTGATCCCTAAGCACACAGCCTGCAGTAAGCCCGGAGCGCTGCCAGAGGTGGCCCCCAAACCAATAAATGAATCAATATTAATCTCAGGCTAGAGAGACAGTACAGGAGATGAAGTGTCTGAATCCTGGCACCTCATACGGTCCCTGAGCATATACAGGTCACTCAGCACAGAGACGGGAATAGACCCTGAACAACACAGGCTGGGTCTGAAAACAAAAAAAAAATTAATCTCATCCCAACAACATTTTCACAGAAACATCCAGAATAATGTTTAGCCAAATATTTGACCTTGCAAAACCCATCCAAGCTACCACACACAATTAACCATCACACCTCTCCACAATGATTTCTTAAATTTCCCGAAGTTATGCATACTTGTAGTCTCTAGCATGTCTCCTGGATTGGTCCAGTATATGCGTCACCTCACAGGTGCTGGTTGGTCCAGTACCAGCCGTCAAGTTCCAACCACAGCGAGGGAAACAAGAAAACGACAGAAGCCATTCACACATGCCTCTGCGAAGAAAACAGACTCTAAGCCAGAGAATGGATGGGTTCTTCAGCACCACAAGCAAATTCAAATTTCGAAATTAAATGCCATTTCCTTAACTATTTACTCGCCTTCCTTTTGTTTATCTTACTCTACCACACGCCCACTCTGCGCCGCAGAAACATTGCTCATGTCTATTAAAAAGCCACCTAGACATTTCTGCCGATTCTTTGCTGCACACCAGTCAAGACCTCTTGGATCTCGCTTTTCATTCCGACGTAGTTTTCAAAGTGCCTGAGAAGAATTCGAGAACCAGCTGCAGGCCCTCGCTTCATCTCAGGACTCGACTCGCAACAAACAACCTGCCTCTTTCATCAGCCTGCCACTTCCCCATCCCCGCCTCCCAATCACTCAGGACGAGGAAAAGCACCGAGCCCATTACCTGGAAAAACTGGTGCAGTTTTCCTTCTGAAAGAGGTCGGTGGGCAGGAGGGAGTAACCAGAAGCTTCCTGAGGCTGATGGGATCTGAGGGTGGAGGGTGCTGGCCCACCTGGCAAATGCTTTGCAGGAGTGTAGCTCAGACCCTACTTGTGAGGAGAGAAGCCCTTCATGGCACCCTGGGTTAAGAAACCACCGCCTGGGGGCCAGGAGCGATAGCCACGTGCAACCACCAGGCACTCAGGTGTGCCCCACCCCACTCACGCCAGCACTGCACTGTCTGGAAGGAAGAAGGCGGCTTGACTGTGAAGCACATCACCCCCACCCTCGGCCCCCTGATTCAGGGTCCTCTCTTGGAGCTTCTTCCTTCTGATATCCTTGATCTGACTACGTTTCCCTCTGGAGTCCTGGTCAGCGGAAGGTAATGAAATCAATGAAACCCAGCTGATGACGGCAGTGGCTTCCCCTGGTCCAGGCAGAAAGTACTCACAGCTGAGTAGACAACGCCTACAAATGCCAGCACTGCCGGTCACGTCCACGATGGGCACCCTTGGGAGAGGTGTTCGGGAGCACCACTTTCCTTGCTGCCCTTCAGCCTTATTCTGGATTTCTTGGTGCCCTGACCCATGCATGGGCACAGGGCAAGGGTCAGAGGCATTCTCAAAACCCAGGGAAAGCAGACTGTACCCTCTGGAACAAGTTAAAGAGGATTAGAGCCAGTGCCTACACTGGCACTAGTTGCTGACCAGAAGGGGCTGGCCAGCAGGGGTCACAGGCCACCCTGCGGGGGACACTGCACCCACCTTCGCCCAGACCGCCTTGCAACAAGCTCTGTGCGTCCCACTCTGTGCTTCCAGGGCCGGGCTCTGCTGCACACCTGTGTCCCCTCCGGCTGCAACACAAGACACGAGGGGTCGGAGCAGCGCCGGGTCCCGTGTTGTAGCCCGAGGAAACACATGGAGCCGTGGTGAGCCTGGCTTGCGGGCATGGCCTGGCTTCCTCTTCCAACGGGGCCTCTGCTGGCGGCATCCTACTTGCTGGGCATGTCCTCCCTGGCGCTGTCCTCGCTGCCGCCGGAAGAAAACCACCACCTGCAACTTTGAGTCCCGAGTGCGCAAGACGAGCTCGGTGAGCCCCACGCTAGCTCCCCCGCCGCCGCAGAGATACTCCGGCTGTTCACAGGCCTCTTCTTTCCAAAATAATAATTAAACAAAAAACAAACCATACAACGAATTGCAGCTGTTCACAAGTCACTAATTACGGTTTATTACAATAATACTTCCTAGGAAATGGGTTCTGATTCTCGTACTATGAAGAGAATTTTGTAAATGCCAGACTAGTAGAACGAATTGCCCTGGATTATAATAAATAGCTGAGCCTTGGGAGGAAGGCAGTAAACACAACATTATTGCCGTCCATTTCCAGTGGGCCCATCAAGGGTTTATGACTTATTTATGACTTATTTTTATTCAAAAACTCCTACATATCATATTTATGTGGATTCTTTTTGGTGAGTCATTTCTGAGTTTTCTTACAAAATAAAATGAGATCTGGTCAGAATGAAAAAAATGGCCCGACTTCAAATTCTCTAAAGGAACCCTCCTGACATTTTGCTCCGGATTCCCTATCAGCTGGACTCTGCAAAAGTCCTGGCTTCAGGGCCTATGAGGAATAATTACCTGACGTTCACACCAGGAAAACAAAACCACCACTTCTGTTCAACCAGTTTTCAAGAGGTCAGTAGTCTGCGAACACAGATTTGACATTAAACAAAAGTGTAGAAATCGGAGCTGGAGAGAGAGTCCAGGATAAGTTACCTTGCATGCAGCCACCCCTGCCCCTGGCTGGATTGCCAGTCACTGCCTTTGGGCCCCTGAGCCAGAAGTGGTCCTTAGGGATTACTGGGATAGCCTATTCCTCCAGAACTCCCAAAAGAGTATAAAGTTAAATATCACATGATTTTCTACCAGTGTAAGGAGGTAGTAACTCCAGACCCATGGACCAGAACAACAGCACACTGGGGGAAGGGAAAAAAAAAAAGAACAACAGCACAGTAGGCAGGATTTGATCCTGAGTTGACACATAAGGTCCGTTGAACACTGCCAGGAGTGATGGCTGAGTGCAGAACCAGGAGTAAGCCCTGAGCACCACCAGGTACGTCCCCAAAACAAAGCAAGAATCCCAGATCCAAACAAAGGCAGGGAGTAGCATTAGTTCACATTTGTTCAGATCTTAAACTGAATAGCAGAAGGAAAAAAATACCCCTACTCCTGCCTGAATGTGTTAAGACATCTAGAAATTTTCTTCCTGATGACCCGGACACTCCTTGTCTGAGCGCATGGTGAGACCTCCGGAGACACGTGCTCACCGCACAGCAGCACTGTTCTCCCCACACTCCTTCAGAACCAAGCGAGCCTTTCCCAGGTGCACACACACCACTTTCTGTAGAAGCAACCATGGACACACAATGGCTCAGGCGCTATTGACTGTCACCCACTTCCCGAACTTGATGGGTTCCCAGTGGCCACGTCCCAGCATCCTTTGCAGTTGGTGGCTTGCAAGATTAATCTACCCATGAAGTATTAAAGTTTCTCTTTTCTGTTGTCATGTTGACAATAGTAGGCACACACATTTTGGTCTTCTGACCTTCCCCATCTTCCTGCTGGGAAATGAACTTGCTGCCTGGAAGACATCTGGATGCAGGGAATAAAAGACGAGCCTGTGTCCCCAGTCGACCACAAACCAGCTCTGATTGTTCCCTTAAAGCTTCTAGTTTCCTCTGTGTCACTCAGAGTATTATCATGAGTGAATATACATCCTACGCTCTGGTAGACTACAGGAGCAAGGCAAGACCCGTCATTAGAAAGGTCCTTTTCTAGGGAAGACAGATGATATACAAATAAAGAATCAAATGTATTATGGAAAGGGATAAGTGCTTGGGGGGAAAAAATAAAGCCAGAAAAGGGGAGGGTTGAAGTGGGAAACATTGCAAGGAGCTGCACCTGCCACTGATGGCGGGAGGCGGCCAAGCGGATTGCATCAACACTGCAGACGTGAGGAAATCAGCGGTGGCAGTGAGGGTGCGTGCCTTGTTTTCTAAACGGAGCCCTTGTATGGCAAGGAGAATTGCACAGAACGGAAACTGACTCTGTGTCTTAAACAGGCCAGGGGCTCCTTTGCTCCCAGGCACATCCCCTGAAGGTGGGCTGGCCATGCCTCTCCCCTAACCTGGCCACCTGCCATCTGCTCCTGGACAAGGGCCAGCAGCCTCTCACTCAGGCATGAGCTCACTGGGCTTTTTTTGTCCGGACATCCCGGACTTTTCTCGACTTTGTTCTTTTCTCAGAGCCCAGGAAAGAGCCTCTGAGAAAGAAGGACATGTCACAGCTACTGGCTGTTAAGAGATGCTCCCCTTCTCCCAGACCCCGATCCCCAATGTTACCCATGTCCCCAAACAGTCAAGTTTGGGGGAGGTGAATCTGGCTGCACACCTAAGAACCAGAATGGATGCATGCCACATGTGGGCGGGACCCCAAACATGGTCCCTGGGTATCGTCCTGTGGCCCCCAGCATCACTGGGCCAGAATACACCAGATCCCTGCTCAACAGGGATGGGCAGGAATAGTTGTGAGTCTATGGCCTCACAGCCAAACTAAGAATCAATGGGAGTGGCCTGTGTCCCCTGAGCACTGCTTGGAGGACCTTCTCTAGCTTTTTAAATAAACTGAAATTCTCTATATGACTAGCTTACCTTTAAAAGGGGAGTCATAGGGGCTGGAGAGATAGTACAGCGGGTAGGGCATTGGCCTTGCATGCAGCCAACCCAGGTTGGATCCCTGGCATTCCTTATGGTCCCCTGAGCACCGCCAGGAGTAATTCCTGAGAGCAGAACCCGCAGAGTAACCCCTGAGCATTGCCGAGGGTGACAATAATAGGGAATAAATAAGTAAATAAATAAGCAAATAAACAAGTAAATAAGTAAGTTAATTAATTGATTGATTGATTGATTAAAACAGGAAAAAATCAGGGACCAGAGGGATAGGAAGCCCTGGACACGGCTGGTCTTGGGTTCAATGTCCAGCACTGCATGTGATTCCCCAAGCCAGGAGTCTCTCCTGAACAACTCCGGTATGGCCCCAAACAAAAAATTAAAAAATCAGGGCCCAAGATATAGTATAGTGGGTAAGACATTAGCCTTGGATGCTGCCACCCCAATTCAATGCCCGGCACCCATATAGGCCCCCAAGCTCACCAAGCATGACACCTGAGTGCAGAGTCAGGAGAAATACTTGAACATTGCCAAGTGTGGCCCCCAAATCAAAAACAAATCAATTATATTTGGGGCCAGAGTGACAGTACAGCAGGTAGGGTGTTGGATGACAGGCTTAGCTAGCTTGGGGGGTTTTGCTGTTTTATCCACTCACAGCTTAATTTATTTACATGTTCTTAAACCAAGGTTCATGCTAATGAGATCTCTCTCCTATATAAACACTGATGGAGGGTGTGGCAGTTACAGCAGTCACCTTGACTCTGAATGAGTATCTTCTGACTTATTATTGTACATCTACTAAGACTTCTATGTATCTAGATTGGGCACAGCTCCTCTTTACACCCACTGCACCTATTGTGGGACGGTTTGAATTTACCAGGAGACTACCACCCTGGCTACGTTGAGATTATAGTTTAAGATTATAATAGAGGATCATACTAGATTGCCCTCATGTGGCCCTTTCAGTAAACAGAGATCAAGATACTCAGAATTACCCTGGTGTAGATAATAAATAAGAAGGACCTTGTAGGTACCATCCAGATTACATGAAACCCATAAAATTAAGATGTATTACTTTATACCAGCCCCCCACCTCCAGTGTTTTACATAAGAGATAATCTCAGAGGAAGGGATTAGTTCTTGGCATAATCCCTTGTTTATACCTGTAATAGGGTGTAGCACCACCCTTCTACACTCTTCTACTATCTAGAAGCTGTTTAGGGTTCTTTATTGACAGGACCCTCCCTGTCAACAGTTAGGATCATTTTGGTGTATATAAGGGAAGTGACTTGAGGCACTCGCCCCTTTTTTGAGTAGGTCTCCCTCTTTGGTAGGACTCGCAGGTGAGATCCTCTCTCTTTGGTGGGACTCCTCTCTGGTGGGATCCTTTTTGGTGGTTGACTTGGGCTCTCTTCTGTGGTATAAGTTCTGACCAGAGCTAGAGTTCTTTCATTATATTGGATTGTGGTGCTAGAGCTTTCGTACTATTAAAAGACTTCTTGGAACTGTGCCGGACTCGTGAGCTTTATTCTGTTCCCCTGGCGCCTCAGAGGTAGAAAAGAACTTCTGTCCTGATACTGTTGGGGACCCCAGCGGCTCACCGATAGTAGGGTACTAGGTGACTGATTCAGGTTCATTCCCTGGCACCCCGTGTGGTTCCTCAAGCCCTGCCAGGAGTAAGCCCGGAGCACACAGCCAGGAGTAAGCCCTGAACACTCTAGTCTCAAAACCACAAACAAAAATCAAGTTTGCTTTATTGAATCCCATTTTCAGCAGGGGGAGGTACCCCAGTGCTTGACGGCCACTGCGGTAGCATGGGTGGCACCCGCAGGGGATACTAAGGGGCACCCCACGGCCCTGAGGGCAGAGGCCATTTGGTCCCTGAAGAGAAAATGCTGATGATACAAGAGTAGGGAGGCTCCAGCTCCAACTCTGGCTGGACAGCAGCATGGGGGAGAGAGACCCAGGGCCCTCCCTCCCTGTGCACCCAAGCTCTGAGAGCTGGTGGATCCCTGGGAGCCCAGCCTCTGGCTGCCAGGCCCTGGCCCGTCCCTTGAAGCCCAGCTCATGTGGAAACTGCAGAGGCAAGTGGTAGTGGTGGGAGTCTGCCTCCCCTGAGCACAGAATTATGAGCCCGAGTGGAGGGAATGCCCTGCAGGAAAGCTCTGGGCCCCCGGCAAACTGGAAGGTAAATCCAAGATCAGAGGGAATCTGGAGGCCTGCACAGTTGGGTGGGGATGGGCTGCTGCAGAAAAAAGTTTCCAGTGGGTAGGGCATTTGCCTCAGCACTTGCCTTGGATTGACCTAGGTTCAATCCCCGACACCCCATATGGTCCCCAGAGCCCTCCAGGAATGATCCCTGAGTTCAAAGCCAGGAAAACGCCCTGACACCATTAGGCCCCAAAGCAAGCAAACAAAAAAATGGAGGGGTTGGAGAGATAATACAGAGGGCAAGGCGCTTGCTTGCCTTAAACCCAGGTTTAATCCCTAACATTCCAAACGGTGCCCTGAGCACAGTCAAGAGAAACCCCCTGAGCACTATTAGGTGTAGCCCATAAACAAAATTAAAAAAAAAAAAAGAGCCTCAGGCTCAGCTCCCAGACGTCCCTCATGACCCTCAAGGGAGCCCATTTCTGCCAGGCCCACCCCGAGATGGGCAGGTTGACTGCAGTTTGCCCACAAGAGGTCAGAGTGGAGAGAGAATGGGAGTGGGAATAATAGCTTAGAGCAAAACTCCAAGTGTTGAAGCCCACTTGTGACTGGGGGACATAGTGAGAGGCCAGGCCATGAGAGAACCAGGCTTCAGTGGACCTTAAAGAGCATCTGTAACTGGTGGAGACTGAGGGTGGTGGGCTGGGGCCTCTGCGGGAAGCAGAGCAGGGCCAGACTCTGCTTCCTATCAGAACAGCCAGAGGCCATGATGCAGAGCCGCTGAATCTCAGGCAGACATGGGCTAGAGGAACCAGCAGGGGAGACTGAGACCTGCAGCAGAGGGCAGAGACCCCCACACCGGGCTGTGCCCCTCACTATAGGCCTCTGAGGGCTCCCCAGTGCAGAGAAAGTTATGAGCACCTACCTGGGAGTTTGGGACCGAAAATAGCAAATGTCGGGGCCAGAGTCATAGAAGCGGTCTGTAGTGTATGTCAGCAAAGGCCGGTGTTCCTGGCACTGCCCTTCAGGGTCAGCCCACGGCAGGGCCACGGACACTTACAGTCCCTGCCCAGCAACTAAGGGAGGGAGTACTGGAGGCCCCCAACAGACCTTGCGGGGCTGACCAGGGAAAAGCCACAGATGCTGGAGGTAGGCGGGGGAAGGAATGTCCAGGCTGTAGCTCTCTTCATACCCCTGGACCTCCAGGCATCCCTTAAGACTGGCAAGCATGCAGGAGACTGTACTTGAAAAATGACAAAGTAGGAGAAGTTAAAAAATGGGCATCATTAAGGCAGGAAGGCGGGTGGCAGCAGCAAAGCCAACAGAGCAGGCCCATTTGCCTTCCATTTGCCGCGGGTCCTATTTGCACTCTATTTTCCTCCATTTTTACACACCACAAAAGCAAGCCTCTACATTAAACAGTCACCTGTCCTCCATTTGTAATTCTCTCCCTCTGGGGCACCATAAATTTCTTTGATATGATTATCATATTAGAGCACCTAATACGCTTCTCCCCTCACACAGATGCTTTCCAAAACAAGACATTAGGAAGAACCAAGGGAAGGGACAGCAGGAGCCATGGCTTATGGAGGGAATAGAAGGGGCCATTGGAGACATCTCCCGCCCCATGTGGGGCGCTGAGGAAACAGCTTTCACTCTTTGTTTAGGGAAGGAGGTGCCACAGTGGAGAAGGGGCCCAGCCTTGTCAAGAAAAGGGCTCTTGAATTCTCCATATCAACTCCCTTCGTTGGGGCTTCCTGCAACCCTATCTTCTCTTCTGAAAAATGGCAATACAACAGCCTGGAATGGCCTTGCATGAAGCTACTTTCACAGGGAGAGAAGCTGAGCATCTTCTCTGTTACCCCAGACACAGGAGGGAGCACTAGCGATTACATCAAGGGGTTATGGCACTTACCTTACAGCAGCCATACCTGGCACCACATTTGGTCGCCTGATCACCACCAGAAGTCATCCCTGATCATCGCCAGGAGTCATCCCTGATCACCACCAGGAGTCAGCCCTGAGCACAGAGACAGGAGTCAGCCCCGAGCACAGAGACAGGAGTCAGCCCCGAGCACAGAGACAGGGAGTCAGCCCTGAGCACAGAACCAGGAGACAGCCTTGAACACAGAACCAGGAGTCAGTCCTGAGCACTGCCAGGTATGGTGCCTAAACCCAAAAACGGGCTGGAGCAATAGTCTAGCAGGTAGGGAATTTAAATACCTTGCATGCGGCCAGATCCTGGTTTGATCCCCGGCATCCCATATGATCCCCAAGCACAATTCCTGAGTGCAGAGCCAGGATTACTTCCTGAGCATTGCCGGGTGTGACCCAAAAAGCAAAAAATGAATAAATTAATTAATTTAATAATTAATAACAATAATAATCCCCCAAACAGAGGGAAGCCTAGTACATTTTGGGGTCAGAGAGATCATATAGAGGTGTATGATTTGTCCATATGTGGTCTACCCTAGTTCAATCACAAAGACCACATATGAGCACCACCAGGAGTAAACCCTAAGGACAGCCATGCATGCATAACCCAATACCCTCCCTCCCCCCCACACACACACACAAAAAGGTTATTTGTAGAACCAGGGAGATAGTTCCAAGGGCTGGAACATATGTCTTGCATATACAAGGTCCCATGTACAGTCTACAGTACCTGGTAGCCCTCAGCATCCCTGTGCCTGAACAGCCATAACATCACCTTCACTGCTGGGCCAAGGGTCCCTGGGAGAAACTTCCAGCCCCTGAGCACTACTAGGGATGTGCCTGCTGGGAAACCTCTGCATTTGCTGGAACACTCGGGGCAGGTAGGAAGGGCTGTGACCAACTCCAGGACTCACCCCTGGGTAAACATTACCTCCCAGGGACATTCCAGCTGTCCAACTCATGGACAGTTCCAACTCATGAGACCAGCTCAAAATAATGCCTTGTCAACCTGCAGGCAAAAATAAATTCAGATTAATTTTCAAACATGGAAGCCAGGGAAGACCCTGTGGATGGGCAGAGATGATTTCAGGACAGGATTAAACCTGCATAAGCCCTTTAGCCTTATAGATACTGTGTAAGTGACGCTGGGACTTGCTGGCACCATGCAGATATTTTCTGTCCCAGAGTGGAGCTCCCCTCCTCCAGATTTGACAAAACTTGTCAGGGTCCCAAAAACTATTCATAAATGATCACTTTCCCCTGTCCAGGTCTGGGCCTTTGCTATGGCTTAGCCAGAGGCCATTCTAGTTCCCTTTAGCTGACGCCCCTCGAATCCTCCCTGTTAGTTACTGTGTTTTCCAAAGAACACAGTTGAATGCCTTGGACATAGTAATAGGCCAATCTCTGCTCTTGTCCTGCTAATCCCCCCCATCAGTGTGTTACAGGCCAGAGAGACTTGGGTTCCTTCTCTCCCTCCCCAGGAAGGGGCACACTTGCCCACCTGCTCCATCACTGACCCCAATCCCTGCTCATTTGACACCCAGGCTTCTTACCTCGTCCAGCTAAGTCTTAGCAATCTGCAGTCCCTAAAAAAAACAAACCTTGCTTTGTTGTGTATTGGCTTGGTTTTTGGCGCCACACCCAGAGATTCTCAGGGCTTAGTCCTGCTGCATTCGGAATGATTCCTAGTGGTGCTTGGGGACTATGTGGGATCAAACCTGGGTTGGGCATATCGAGATAAGAATCCTACCCACTGTGAGTCAGAGGCTAGGTAAGACAGAAAATGGAACAGTGTGCTAACAATTGTCGAGGGTACTAACGCAAACCTAGAACTGAGCATTAAATAGAGGCAAAAGGATACACATGACAACCCTTTAATGTATGTTCTGTAATCCATAGTCTGAAGGGAAGGAAAAGAGAAAGAGAGAGAAAGGGAAAGAAATAAAGAACCTGCCATGGAGGAGGGCTGGGGGAAGGGGAGGGAACTGGGGACATTGGTGGTGGGAGATGGGCACTGGTGGAGGGATGGGTGCTGGAACACTGTATGACCAAAACCCAAATATGAACTTTTTAATTGTATATCTTGGTAATTGTAAAAATAAAAATAAAATAATAAATAAAATTTAAAAAAAAAAGAATCCTACCCACTGTACTACTGCTCGGCTCCCCTAATAAAATATCTTGAATATTGAGGGCATATAATAAATATTTAGGGTATAATGTAATATTAAATTACTTCATAAAGTTGCCCCGTTTATCATGAAAACAGCCTTTCCCTTCCACAGCCACAGGACAATTCTACAGTTACAAGACAACTACTCAATATCGCTGAGCTCTTGCTGGTATTTTCTCTGGCACAATTATTAATAATTTGTCTTAAAATACTCATTTAAGTGCCCACCCTGAAAATAAAAGTTCTGCTTCTCTGTTGATGCTCACACTCATCCATAATCATCTGTCATAAGAAGCATAAAGAGGCGTGAAGATGAAAGCTTGGAAGGTCGAAGTGCCCCCTCACAACCCTGAAGCGAGGGAGCAATTATCAGCAGTCTTGAGTGTTGGGGAGAGAGCCTGATTAAACGTGGGTGAGGCCCTTTGTTCTGAGTGCCAGAGAATCCAGTTCCATTATCCATCCCAACATACACATGGCACCCCACATAGACGCCGCACACATGTGGGTCTATACACAGCGCACATGCTCCACACATGCACACACACATGCACACACCCACAAGTATACACATGCGTACACACACACCCACAAGTACACACATGTGTGCATGCGCACACACATCCACAGAGCTTTCTTGCTGAGACTCACTGTCCACAGATGCATGATTCCCTGTAGAGCACCGAAACATGCCTAGTCAAGGACAACTCAGCACCTTCACTGCTACCCAGTCTTCCTGACCATCCACTCTCCGCCCCACCCAGCCCCCTCACTTCTTGCTCAGTGTCACTGTCCTGAAAGATCACAGCACTGTGCAGCCCAATTGAGATTTTCTCAGAGACTCGGTACCTTTTCCTCTCTCTCCATTGCCACATTCCTTAGCTCCTGTATCTGCTTTCATAATTTTCTCATTTCACCATGACCACCAACTTCTCCACTGCATGAGGGGACAGCCAGTGAAGGAATGCCCTCTGCCTGCATCTCACAGTCTAGGAAACTGGAAAATCAAGTTCCTCCAGGCTGTGTCTGCTCAGGACTTGCACGAAGAAGGTAGAGAACAAATGGTTCTTGTTCCATTTACTCCAAATACAGGCTTTTGCCTCCTGGCTCCCTCACTCCCTGGAAAGTTCCTGTTAAGTGAAGAAGCCCCAGTTCCTCAGAAAACGGTCAGCAAGGTCTGTAGCAGCAACGTAGGCAATTTTGAGCACAGTTGTCACTTGCGTGATCAACAATTGAGTTTCAGGGCAACAACAACATTCATCGCATTCAAATATTGCCACTACATGGAATGTTATTGGTGTTTGCAGCTTTTTATTTGTATTGAGTTAGAAATTTGTGTCTGCTTTATAGCTGCATGAGTTTATATGTATTTAAGTAGCATTATAATAATAAAGTCAGCACTGGGAATCCACCAGAAATTTTCTCAGTCCTCCTTGCAAAACCTTCAGTTCTGATACCTGGCTTGCTCCCAAGGAAGGTTTTTTTTTTTTTTTGACTGCTCTTGCTTTGCAGTTGTTACTGTTTGGTGGAAAGTGACTGGCAATAAATGTTGAGCCAAAGGAAGTATTGATGTCCCACAAGGGAACTCAGTTATAGGAGCAAGTTATATCCAGAATATACTGATGTTTGTGTTTTTATTACATTCATGTAACATTTAAAAGATGCTTCTGTTCAGAGCCCCGTACAGTCACATGAAACAAGAGCAATCAGATCCCATGGATTCTTCACCCTGTTGCCCCAAGAATAACATCCTATAACTCTGTAATGATATCACAATCTTGGTATTGACAATGTCAAGGGCAATGCATCAATCTTAATCAGACTTTAGCAGTTTGTGTTTGTTGTTTGGGTATGCTGTGTTTGTTTTTGTGGACAGCTATCTGCCACTTTATCACAAGGTAATTTGCACTGCTAGAGTTAAGGTATAGACAAGTTCTGTCACCTGGGAGGTGCTGGAGCTACCCCCCTTATAACCATACACTTCTCTCTCCTGACGTACCTACCCCATCCCCAACTCCTGGCAACCCTTAATATGTTCCCCATCTTTATAGTTTTGTAATTTTAAGACTATTCTATAAGTGGAGTCAAACAGTATGAGGCCAATTAGGATTGGCTTTTTGTATTTGTCCTAATTAAGACCTATCCCAGGTAGAATCAGTATCAAAAGTTATTCTCATCACTAAGTAGTGTTCCATGGTCTTCATGTACCACGTTTGAAGGGTGTCTGGGTTACTTCAAATTCAGGTATTATAAATAATGCTGTGATCACTATTCATATTCAGGTTTTTGTGAAAATATTTTCATTTTTTTGAGATCAAATCCAGTGAGAGTGCTGGATAATATAGTGATTGTATTGTGTGTTTAGTTTGACCAAAAAAAAAAAACTATTTCATAATATCTCTACCACTTGACTCAGCATATAAACATTTTCATCAAGTGTGCCAGAAGAAACATAAGGGCCTGCCGTGGAGGATCTGGGCACATTGGTGGTGGTCAGTGCAGTAACTTTGTACATCAATACTGTAAACACTGTAACCAGGCTTCCTAAATGACAATCAAATTAAATTAAAAAAAAATAAAATTCTCAGGAAAAAAAATCCTTAGGGGCTCCATTTTGCAAAACATGAGCTTAAAGTTTTGACACCAGATAACAAAAATATCAGCAAGGCGTTCTTAAAGATACAGAAGAGAAAATGATTAGTTCTGGATAGGGAAGTTTAGCCAAGAGATAATGGACATTTTTCAAAATAGTTTAAGTAATTTTAAACCTCCTAAGTTTCCTAAATTTGGAAACTTGAGTTTTTGAGAAAGTGTGTGTTGAAAAGCATTCTAAATTGCCTTTGGCTATTCAAATATAAATTAAGGGCCTGGGACGTGGCTCAGTGGTAGAGCACAAACCTTGCATGTGTGGGCTCCTGGGGTCAGTTCCACAACAGAGAAAGCAAGTTACATATGCAAAGCAAATATGTGCTCCCAGCTCTGAAGGGCTGCGTGGTACCCTTCTCCTTCAGACCAGAAAATGGTAGGGTGGCACCGTGCATCGAGAGAACCCAGCAAGGGAAATGATGTTGGGGAGACCCTTAGTTTGGGCTTAGTGGGAACCATTTGTATCTACTGTATCATTATGCAATAGTGTTATTACCCTTCCTGGGTAGTGACACTTTAGCTGATTACTCTGTACAAGTATTCCCCCAGGAACAATCCTACAATCCACTGGATGAGCTCTCCTGGCCTGGCCATGGTTGAGGGCCCATAACCCTACTGTAGAGTAACAGAAATATATGAGTCAGAAGAGAATCAAGGTTTGTAATGCAGCTGAATTGGACTGTGGAAAATTCCTTTTGTACCAGACACGTACAATTGTAAGCAGAAGTCTCAGTTCTCATGACTGGTTGGAAAAAACATTCTCTTGATAATGAATCTCAAGGAGTCATAAATAATACATCACATTCTTTTGAACTTTTCAGGTAAAATAAACTTTATAAGGATCTCTAATAAGCTCTAGGATATAATGGAGAGCTCAGTCACTGTAGTTAAAAAATACCATATCGCATATTTGAAAGTTGTTAGGCAAGGGTGTTGGGCTCTACCTGGCTATACTCAGGAGTTACTCCTGACTCAAACTCAGGAATCACTCCTGGCGGTGCTCAGGGAACCATCTGTGGTACCTGAGATTAATACTGAGTTGACCACATGCAAGACACATGCTTTACCCCTGCGCAATATCTCCAGCCCCTATTTTTAAAGTTTCTAATTATGACAAGAGAAATTTGTTAGTATGTAAAGTGATAAAAATTAACTGAAGTTATCCTGATGATCACTTTACAACATAATCAAATGTCAAATCATTATGCTGTACAACTAAAACGAATACAATGTTTTTATGTCAGTTACATTTCAGTTATAAACAAAAAGCCTCAACAGGTTCAAAGACACAACACAAATAAAAATAATCTCCACATTTGTGAGACATAAACTCATAAAATACTTCCAACCCTGAGTATCTCTCTGTGGGAGTCACATGATTTATGTATCCGATATATCAGGCGCTATTTATTATATCTGACACATCTTGCACTGATGAGTCTGGGGTTCCCAGTCAAGGAAAACTTGATCAATCATACTAAAGAAAGTGATGCTAACTAGAACTCATGCTAACACGAATTTTTTAAAAAGAGGAAAACAAAGAGGTATAGCAGAGATATGTGCTAATCATTCATTAGAATATTAAATCCTCTCCCTGTGTTACTTATTTTTCAGCATTGGAAGTTCGGTTACAGAGCTCACTCGGTGGGCTGAGTGCACATCTCGCCTGCAGGAGGCCCAAAGTTTGACCCCTCGTCCCCCACGGTCCCCTGAATACTGTAGGGGAGTGACCCTGGAGCACAGAGACAAGAGTAGTCTGCAAGCACCACAGGTATGGCTCCAAAATATTACATAAACGTGGCAGTTTGGGAGCCAGAGAGTGCAGGGCTGGAACAGATGCTTTGCATACAAGTCCCAAGCTTGATCTCCAGCCACACATGGACCCCAGCAGTAGCTGGGACTGGCCTCCCTGCACCATCAGGCGAGGCCGCCTCCCGAGCTGGCATTGTGAATTTCCGCTCGCTCTATGTCCATCACTTCCATGACCATCATGATGTAGTCTGCCCTCCTCTGCAGGCTGACTGCGGGCGGTGCATGCTCCTTCTTTGGAGCCCTCAAGCCAGGAGCTCTGGTTTTTTCTTTGCCTCTGATTGTTTTCTGAGGTTCACAGCAAACACTTATATCATAAAAAAGGACAACACCTGGGGCCGGAGCGATAGCCCAGTGGGTAGGGCATTCGCCTTGCACGCGGCCGGCCTGCGCCAGCCCGGGTTCGATCCCCGGCATCCCATATGGTCCCCTGAGCATCGCCAGGAGTAATTCCTGAGTGCAGAGCCAGGAGTAAGCCCTGAGCGTCGCCGGGTGTAACCCAAAAAAGCAAAAAAAAAAAAAAAAAAAACACCATGAATTCTGCCCATTTTCTCAGCCCACAGATTGCTCTCCACGCTACAGGTTACTCTGGAAAGTGCTGGCGGCACATTTGGCCCCTAGCTTCCTGGAGGTCACAGGGGTGGAGGGTAGGTTCCCTCTGGGGGAGGGTCAAAGGCGCTCTCCAAAGTGAGTGGAGCTTCCCACCGTCAATCACCCTTGGGAAAGAGGAAGCTCTGGTTCATCCTTAGAAAGAGGGATGTGGGCAGCCACCTGGGGCAGTGAGGTACTCTCTATGAGCAGTGATGTAGCCCAGAGCCTTGGAGTAAGGGACAAGCTGCCCTTGATGAAGCAGATAGAGACTGGTTTGGGGACAGGCCTGCCTCTGAGGGCCACCTCACCTTTGGGCATAGCCACTGCCCCCAGCTTTTGCTTCTCTTCTCTGACCTGGGGCTCAGGAAGGCCTATGGGACACTGCCCCACCTGTGAGATCTCACAGAGACTTTGTCCTGCCTGCAGGGACTGTGGCTTTCTGGACAACAGTATGTCCCGGTTGAGGTTCTCAGAGAAGGAGACTGTGACCCAGCCCCATTACTCAGTTGTACCAGAGACTGGGAGGTGGCGTGGTGTCAGGGCACCAGCCTTGAGTCCAAGTGAGTGTGTAGCTGGGGGGACCCACATACCCAGCTGTAGACTACATAGAGCTGCAATTGTGCACAAGCAGTAAGCAAGCCTCACACTAGCAGTGCTCTCAAGGGCTTCCTCCAAACAAGCCATCGAACCCTGTAGGGATGGAACCAGGAACTCAAACTTTTCAAAGCTTCCCAGGTCATTCACGGTCCAGTCAAGGTTGAGCACCGCTGAGCTACTGGAAGAGTCAAGAAGGAAGCACGTGCTTATTTATAGCCGCAGTCCATGGACAGCAGCATTGGGTACTATCTGTCTATTTTTGTGACTCTACTAAATTCATCTGCGTATGGTGGGAAGTGTCAGTTTCCACCTCATTTCAGCGCCCCGAGCTTCCTTTACACCGCCCTCCCGCCACTCCGACCAGTCCCACTTCGGTTCTTTTATTTGTTTTTCTACTTTTGGCTTTTTGGGTCACACATGACAACGGTCAGAGTTACTCCTGTCTCTGCACTCAGGAATTACTCCTGAAGGGGCTAAGGGGACCATATGGGATGCCAGAGATCAAACCCAGGCCAGCAGTGTGCAAGGCAAATGCCCTACCCGCTGTACTATTGTTCCAGCCCCCAC
The DNA here is from genome assembly GCA_021461705.1 of Cryptotis parvus. Lineage (NCBI taxonomy): Eukaryota > Metazoa > Chordata > Mammalia > Eulipotyphla > Soricidae > Cryptotis > Cryptotis parvus. Next base: position 55,323 of record JAJIBD010003615.1, read on the forward strand.
TTTAGCTTTTTTTTTTTTTTATATATTTTGCTTTTGGGCCACACCCAGCGATGCTCAGGGGTTACTCCTGGCTTTGCACTAAGGATTTACTCCTGGCCATACTCAGGGACTATTCGGGATGCTGGAGATCAAACCCAGGTCATTCGTGTGCAAAACAAACGCCCTACTTACTATACTATCGCTCCACACCCCCCACACACACACTTTTTTTTTTTGTTGTTGTTTTTTTTTTTTGCTTTTTGGGTCACACCTGGCGACGCTCAGGGGTTACTCCTGGCTCTGCACTCAGGAATCACTCCTGGCGGTGCTCGGCGGACCATATGGGATGCCGGGATCGAACCCAGGCCGGTATAGACCGGCCGCGTGTAAGGCAAACGCCCTACCCGCTGGGCTATCGCTCTGGCCCCGCACTTTGGTTCTTAAAGTTATCCAAGAGAAAGAGGAAGGAACTCATGTCCTCCGGCCTTCCCACCAAGCCCCAGGCTCAGCACCGACTGATGGCTTGGTCTCTCCCCCCTGGCCACCAGGGGATCTCCCACATCCCTGCAGCCCATTTTTTTCCCTCCCACTCCCACCTTCCTGCTGAGTTCAGACCCGAGGTCATCGGTCAGTACCCACGTCCTTCTGATGTGCTTATGGGGCATCTCGCCACCTCCAGATCCTCGCGTCTCCCCCTTAGACACAGCAACCTGAGTGGCCTCCCCACTCCAGAGCACTGCTCAGTTTGGCCCTAGGACGCAGCCCTGGAAGCTGTCCCTTTCCGAAGCACACTTCTGCAGACCCTCCCTATCCATGTCACCTTCATCACCTCCCACTCTGTCCCAGCCAGGATCTCTATCATAACCTTGATTCCTGGAGCAGGTTTTCCACCTGATCTTCAAGATGCTGCCTGGAGATCAGAGATGAAAGTGCTGCAGGAAGGCAGGGAAATGGGTGTCAGGGGACGTGCTGCAGCCCTGCCTCAGTCTCCCATGGCTGTTGTTAACTAATCACCACAAACTCAATGACTTAAAACGAAGCATTTCCTGTCTTTGGAGCTTGGGAAATGCTTAGTTCATTATGACCCTTCAGGGGCTGAAATGAAGATGTGTACCAGGCTGTTATTTCTGGAGATGAGAGCAGCCAGTGAGCTTCCCTGGCCTGTTGAGGTTCTAGAAGCCGTTTGCATTCCTTGGTTCATGGCCACAGAACGCTGTCCTCCGCCTCTGCTGTCATCCCTCCTTACCTGAGTGCGGCCTTCTGCTTCCCTTTTCTACGGATCCCCTGATTATCCTTGGAGACCTGAATCCCTGGAGTATAAACTCACCTCAGAGTCCTTACTCACACTGCGAAGTGTGAGTAATATATTCCCGTAGTCCATCAAAGGGAATATATTCTCAGGCCCTAGAGATTTGTATGTAGACACGTTGTGGAGACATTATCTCGCCCCCATCCAAAGCTTGCTGTGTGATTCTACCCAAACTACCTCTCTGAGCCTTTCTCATCCTGTGTATTATTAAGAATTGAACGAATTCACATTGCTCAAAGCTCTGTTCTTCCATGACCCAAGATACCCTGCATTACTAGGGTGAGATGGGATCTCATCTCACCAGGCCAGTGCTGGGTCGACGAGGGACTCACAGCTTCTCACAGGGCTTCTCTGCCCAAATGAACCACTCGGTTCAATTCTGCTTAGAAATACCTTAGAGCAACTTCTGAAATGTTTTGGTGAAAATTAAGTTTTCTGCCTTTTAATCTCACCCTATCTTGAGCAAAGCTGTCGCAAGAAGCATAGATAGCTCCACTCTTCACGGATTTAGATTTGCAAATTCAGTTCTCAAAACATTGTTTATTTTCCCTTTGATGCTGCACTTAGCTAACATAACACGTTGCTATCTCCCATAAAGTAAGTGGCCTTCAGCTACCTGGGTGAGATTCTGACGGAGCTCAGACCTTCGCCCTCAGCAGCCCTCTCTCTCTCTCTCTCTCTCTCTCTCTCTCTCTCTCTCTCTCTCTCTCTCTCTCTCTCTCTCTCTCTCTCTCTCTCTCTCTGCTCCATCCACCTCCCCTCCTCCCTGTCTGGCCAGTTCCTGCTGAAGCCTCAGGAAGGGGGAGGAACCCTGGTGGCATGCCTGCCCCTCACTCCTGCCCTCCACAGGTCTCAGCTTGAGGCCAAGGTACATAGGGAAGAAAGTCCAAGAAAAAAGCGCATCAAGTGACAGCCTTTGTCCAGTGCGCCTTGAGGGCAACTATTTGCGGTGGGGATCCTCTGAGGATGGGGGCGCCTCAGAGACCTGTGATACCTCCCACTGCACCTGCCCTCGCAAGAGGCACCTGGCAGAGTTGCATCCCTCAGCTGCTCACAAGTTCACCAGGCTCCAGGCCCCAAACAGCTCCTCATTCCTGCAGGCCTAGTTCAACCAGTGACTCAACAACCACTGACCCAGGGACCCTTGTCAGCTTCCCCAGTGCAGTCTGCAGCTGCTCTGCTGATGACAGTCCCCTCTGCACTGAGCCAGCTCGCACAGCTTCTTCCTCTGTCCCACAAGCAGGCGGCACGTACACACACCAAACAGACTATGGCACGTTGGTCTCCCCTTTTTATTGGGGGCGGGAAAGGGGTACACCCAGTAGTGCTCAGGAACCATGTGGCACAGGGATCAAACAGGCCCTTCTACTTGCACAGCATGTGCTCAGCCCATCGAGATCTCAGCCCCACCTGCTCTCCAGTTATTATGCACCCAGCAAACATCAGTAACCAGGGCAGGCACAGCTCATGGTGCTGGAACAGAGCAAAGACATAAACTCCTAGCTTCGTGGTGCACACAAATGACTCCAATTATATGTCCAAAGAGGAGAGAAGGATATGAGTTAGGTGAGATCGTGGGGATGAAAAGTGCCAGGGGCAAGGAGGAATTTTAGTGGGTTTCTCAGGCAGGGTCCTAGGTAGAAGGTGACATTTGAATAAAGAGAGAGGGAAGCAGCTCAGGAGTGCATCTTGGAGAACAAGGGCCGGAGGCTGGCAAGGTGTTTAGGGGAGAGAGAAGGCACAGTGGCGGAATGGATGAGGGAGAGCACTGCAGGGGAAGGATGGAGAGATGCGCCTGGTAAGGGACGGGACAGGTTGTCCTGCGATCTTTGGCATTCACTCAATTAAGTGGAGAATTCTGCGGGAACTGGGTGAAACAGTGACATGACCTGACTTGAACAGGGTCCCTCTAGCTGTTCTGTGTCTAACAGACCTCAAGGAGGTAACGGGCAGAGCAGGAGGACGTCAGGAGACTGCTGCATCAGGCAAGGGATGAGGGTACTTGGAGTTGGACCAGGGAGGTGACACTCTGTGAACAATGGTTGGATTCTTGACATACTTTCCAGTAGAACAAAGGAGCCAGGGATGTGACTCAGCTTTGACACAGTATTTGCTTTGTATGTATGAGACCTAAGGTTCAACATCTGGCATAGTACAAAATAAAGTAGAATCAACAACAAATTCCTGTTTTATTTCATGAGGAAAAGTGAGAGTGAGAGAAATCGAGATTTGTTGGGGGGCATCATCTCCCAAGTGGTGCTCAATGATCCCTAGAGATTCCCAGTGATTCTTGGCCAGCTGAGCTGGTGGTTCTATGCAAAGGCCTGAGGATGTGGTGTTGCTTGAACCACACACAGAGGCATTCAGGGACCTCCAGGGATGCAACCCAAAAGATGCTCAGGGAACCAGGTGGTCTCGACCACATGTAAAGGTAACATCTTAATCCCAGCACTGGGGTCCTGGGACTTCCTGAGAACAGAAGTTTCATTAACTGAGATAGGAGAATGACCAGATTGGGCAGGTGGGTTGGGAAGTAGAAACGCATGGACAGCTTGGACACATGTCTAGGCATGACAACCAGGAAAGCAAAGGAAGAGAAAGCAGAGGCTACCAGCCTTCAAACACTTCCAGTATCTCCAGGACCAACTTTTGTGAACTTCCAGCATTACAATGGGCTGTATTGGAGACAAAAAATTGGAAATCCTCAGAGAGAGCTTTAACGTACCTTCTTCGGCCTGGATTATATCACCTGGAGGGTGGCCCAGACAGAGGAGAGGAGCGGTAGAGAGGCAAGCGCCCAGTTCTCTAAGATTTATATATAGAAGATACAGGAGTGATAAAAAGTGAGGCTGTTTTTGGAAAACAACATGGGCATTTCTCCAAAGACTAGAAATTGAGCTACCATTCGTTGAGCTCCCAGACATACCACTCCTAGGAATATACCCTAGAAAGCCAAAAAACACATAACAGAAACACCATCTGCACTTTTATTTCCACAGCAGCACTATTCACAATAGCCAGAATCTAGAAACAACCAGAGTGCCCGAGAACTGATAACTGGATAAAGAAGCCTTGGTACATCTACACAATGGAATACTATGCAGCTGTTAGGAAAAATAAAGTTATGAAATTTGCTTATAAATGGATGGACATGGAGAGGATCATGTAGAGTGAAATTAGCCAGAAGGAAAAAAGACAGAGAATGACTGCATTTATTTGCATTATATATAAAATGAATAAATATAAAATATAAAAAAATATAAAATATAAAATGAATACACACACACACACACACACACACATATATATATATATATATATATATATATATATATTCATTCTGTGATGAAATTTAGACAATTTCATCACAGAATTGTTTAAGGGCCGGAGCAATAGCACAGTAGGTAGGACGTTTGCCTTGCATGCAGCTGACCCGGTTCGATCCCTGGCATCCCACATGTTCCCGAGCACTGCCAGGAGTAATTCCTGAGTGCAGAGCCAGGAGTAACCCCCTGAGCATTGCCGGGCTGGGTGTGACTCAAAAAAGTAAAATAAAATAATTTTTTGTAAAGGGAATCAGAGTTGGTGGGTTATATCTGAAGGGAAGGCGTGGTCAAAAAGTGGTTCTTATAAATTGTGTGCCCTGATGCAAATGGCCCAGCAGAGGGAAAACCCTCTGGATCAGGAGAGAGGGAGAAACAAGGGCAGGCATAGAGCTGGCAGCGAGCAGAAGGAGGGTCTGCACTCTTCCATCTAACTCCACAGGCAACACCTGAATGCATGGAGAGGTCACGTGGACCACTCTCATCTGAGGTCACCTTCCACACAAGGTCGGCTTTGTAACTGCAGCTCAGAGTCTAAGAAGCACCCAAGAGAACAAGCAAAATCAATACCTTGAATTTCAAGAAAAAGAAAATCCATTAAAAAATTTTAGGACTGGAGAGATAGTAAGTACAGCAGGTAAAGCGCTTGCCCTGAAAGCGACAGACCCGTGTTTGAGTCCCTACACACACACGGTCCGCTGAGCCCAACAGGACCGATTCCTGAGCACAAAGTCAGGAGTAAGCCCAGCACTGAGCACTGAGAATCGCTGCATGTGACCCTACAGCCCACCAAAATTATTTTTTAATTATATATATGCATTCACCCCACTTTCTCAGAGTTAGTCAATAATGCCAAAATGCCTCTTGGCCAAAACATAGTGTTGTAGTAACAAGCAGTAGGTATCTTTCAACATATTAAATCTGTACCTCCCTAATTTTTTTTAAATTTTGTGGCACTTAACATCAGTTTACATACAAAAATTTACCAATTCTCTTGTGCTTTGCTTCACCCCAGGGCCAGAGATGGAGCTGGTTTGCAAACCATCTCCTATTTCCCCAGCACATAAAACTGCTCAGATAGTTAGTAGATTAGTGGTTGCCTGGGCCTGCAGGTAAGAAAGGGGAGTGAATCCAAAGGGGAAGTTTCCTTTCCAGGTGATAAAAACGTTCTAAGATTAGGGGTTGCGCTGTATATTTATAGCTCTTTAAGTGTACTAAAAACCACTGAGTTGTACACTTAAAACAGGTACATTTTATGGCATGTAAATTATATCTCAATAAAACTGCTTTAAAAAAGAGAAACTGATTCCCTGAAGATGGGTCCTGGGGAAGGGGCAGGGAGAGGAAGCACCGGCAGCTCCGGGAGGCAGCTCAGAGCTTCACTTCCGTGCCGTGGGAGCAAACACCAAGGCCCCTTTGTCCAGGACACTGCCTCCCAAAACACAGCCGAAGTCTGGCGTCCAGACACTCATCGCCCACTTTGGGCTTGAGGCACTAGCTGGGTATGCCCAGCGCTCCTGGCTCTGCACTCAGAGATGGCTCCGGTAGGTTCAGGTGTGTGTTGGGGGCAGGGTGGGGGAAGGGGTTCCACAGTGCTGGGATTAAACACGTGTTGGCCAGGTGCAAGGCAGGTGCCACAGCACTGTCTCTCTGCCCCTAGACTATCAGTGAGAAGAGAGGAACATCTGGTGCTCTCGGTTAGGTGTGGGTGATTTTCAGAGACATGGGCTGGAAGTCACAGGATTGCAGTAAGTAAACAATAGCAACAAGAGCCCATGACTCTGGATTTCACCCTGTAAGCAAAGCAGACGGCTACAAACAACAAACTTTAACAAAACCCCAGGGCTTTGGGGGTCAGTTAAAATCTCCAGTGCTCACCATGTTCCAGTAATACAGAGGTGCCCCGTCCCTCCCCTCGAGGTTTATTTAGCTCATTGTTCTAATGAGTTAGCTCCTGTCTGTGAACTTGTCCTGATTTCCCCCTCCCTCGGTCTCTAAATGAGACGATCCCCCACCTCTTGGGCTAGAGGTCACTAATGCAGTATGGTCTTCTCAGGAAAGCTGTCCAAGACTAGTGTGGGCACTTTCTGAACACTGAGTTGCATGAGGAAGTTGGTTGGTTCTTTCATTAACTGCCCCAGCCCATTAATTCCACCACTACGTCTGCCTTCATAGGACGGAGCTGACAATGGCCTGAATCTATGCCAAACAGCCCAGTGTAATAACTCTGGGTAGGACCTAGGTTTTCTAGGTGACTTTTGTACCCCTCTGACCCAAGGCTGTAGGTCCCCCGAACTGGAGCCTGTCGTGTTCACGCCCCTTCAATCAACCATCGGCCTCTCTCTCTTCTACTGTCTTCATGCTATTTATCACCTCTTCACTTACCTGCTCTCTGCCTTTTCCTCCATCATTGTCTTAAACTTCAATGCTTAGCAATCCCTGGCTCCGTGTCCTACCTCTATCACCACGTATAGAAATCCTTCTTCCTGTTTGATCTGAGAGGTTGAGAGCAGTAACTCAAATCCAGTCTGCTTCTCTAATACACTGAGTGACTTTTTCCACTGATGCTCGCATTTCTTTATCTGTTGGAAGGACTGAAAAGGTTAATAGAAGAAATGTGTTTGTTAGCACAGCTCGGCACCTGGCAATGAGAACTCCTCCCTGGCCAATGAACTGTCCCATTGCAATGCCTTCGGGGATCTTCAGTTTGGGGGCTCCTTCCTGCTGATTTCACTAGTTACTGCCAGTGATCTTCACCTCCTCTTTTATGTGCGATTGCTGAAGTTCAAGTTTGCTAGCCTGCCGCCTCTGGATAACAAACATGCTTGCCACAGCTATTTGCACTGTCTTGTAAAGAAAGCCAAGACCAGAAGAGCCTGGGGCCTTGCCAGCAGGGACTGCAGGAGCTCTCTTTGTCCCTGTACTGTCCCCTTGGCACTCGACCCCCAGACAGAAGCAGAAAGAAAGAGCATCTACATTTGTCACAGCAAAATCCCCATCCTCTGCAGGGAACCACTTCCCTTCCCAGTCCTAATTCTTTTGCCCTTTTAAACCAGCGCTATTATTACTTCTAATTTGCATCGAATGGTCCCTTAGCAACGATTGCACGTTGAATGGGATATTAACTTGCTTCTAATACTGCTAGATTTACCAAAATCTTAGCTCTACTCGGGTTCAACTTAAAACGTGATTGCAGGACTGGAGAGGTAGCTTGGTGGAGCAGAGTATGAGACAAGTGTATGGGACCCTGGGTTTCATTCCTGGCACACAAACAAAAACGTGATCAACAGAAATGTAAGTAGCTTTCACCACATCATACATAATATCCTCCTTTATAGAGTAGCTACAAGACCGCCGAGTTGACTAGAAAGCAGTTTAGATGCATCTGATTTTTCCCTTGCCATCAATAAAAAGCATCTTATAAATGTATTTATCCTTGAGAGCCAGGGAGGGGGGCAAGAAATGATGCCTTGTACGTGCAAGATCCTGAATTTAATCCCCAGAACTATATGGATCCTGAGCAAAGCCCGGTGTAGCCCTGATATCCCTCAAATTCTGGGAACCCCTCCCCCCCCCCAAAAACTTATTTTACCTTGAGACATTTTGGCTCCAAGCACTATGACATTGTTTTCTTTGTTTTTGTGCCACACCTAGTGGTGCTCATGGGCCACTTCTGGTTCTTTACAGGAATTACTCTGGTGGGCCCAGGGGGCCATATGGGATGCCAGGGATAGAACTTGGGTTGGCTGTATGCAAGGAAACCCTACCAGCTGTACTATCTCTCCAGTCCCGACAGTACAGCTTATAAAAAAATGCTTTTAATTTATAATATTTTTTAAAAACACACTACTAAAGGCTCTACCTTTTTCAAAAATATTACAAACCATAGTATGCCAAAAACTAGTAACAATTATGGACCTCAATTCCATGACCTGAAGAATGGTTTGAGGCTCTTCCTGTCCCTGGAGCAAGCAGATGCCCTTGGGTTACACTTGCTTATGACAGGACTTATGGAGATGTTACTGGTGCCCGTTCGAGCAATTCGATGAACAACGGGAAGACAGTGATACAGTGATACAGTATGCCTATCAATGAAATTTCTCAAAAAAAAAAAAAAAGATTTTGTACCTTGTGCCAATATAGACAGTGTAAATATTCCCACTCTGGCTGATTTCTTTTTTTCTTTTTTTTTTTTGCTTTTTGGGTTACACCCGGCGATGCTCAGGGGTTACTCCTGGCTCTGTACTCAGGAATTACTCCTGGCAGTGCTCGGGGACCATATGGGATGCCGGGGATTGAACCCGGGCCGGCACAGGCCGCCACGCAAGGCAAATGCCCTACTGCTGGGCTATCGCTCCAGCCCCCACTCTGGCTGATTTCAAGTTAGCTTCTATTGAAAAAGGGAATCATACAATTCTTTAATATTTAATAAGTACAGTGGTTCTAGCATCACACTAGAAGACCACCTAAAAGCAAACAAAATGCATCAAGGTAACCTAGACAATATGTAGGTAAGAAAAAAAATAATGTAACAAATATTAATACAAAGGTATGAAACGGAGCCAGAAATTGGTTGGTATTAAAACACACACTATAAAGCCCTAGACACAGATTTAATACTCACCTTCAGCTTCAGGAAACTTCCAGCAGAGACAGGAGAAGCTTGCGTGGCTCACAGAGTCAAGATAAAAATAAGTCTCATGCTGAGAGTGACAGTTTCCTGTTCTTCAATTAGGTCACATAAATGTGAGGCGCGCCCATAAAGAGAGGCAGTGCCTCAGAGAGAATGTCCTCATCAACTTCATGGGGTGACCGACTGCGAGACCCCAATGAGGGCAGGCGACTCTGCAGGAGTCAGGGGCAAAGTCAGGAGCAGGGCCAGCAGGGCAGAATTCCACGTATTCCCTGGCAGATGGTGCTGGGACGTGTGCCAGGGCCTGGGGGGCATCTTTCAGGCTTGATAAAGACCAGACTGTGAGAAGTTCGAAGCTGCTCTCTCAGGCAGTTCCTCCTTCCACATTTGACCAGCCCTTGTCGTAAGGATCAGGACTCAGTTTAGATGACTCTCCCTGAGAGAGAGAGAGAGAGAGAGAGAGAGAGAGAGATGAAAATTGCCTACCTTAGACACAGGCTGGGTAGGGAGTGGGGACGTTGGTGGAGGGAAATGGGCACTGGTGGAGGGATGGGTGCTGGAGCACTGTATGACTGAAAGCCAAATATGAACACTTTTGTAACTGTATATCTTATGGTGGTTTAATAAAAAAATTTCTAAAAGACGCTGTCCCTTAGAAATCTAGAAATCTCTATTATTCTCCCCACCCAGACCTTGGCAGAAGTCGCTCCTGACGCACTAATCAAGGCGGGTAAGGAAATGTAAATACCATGCTAAGTAGAGATCTAATATTTACCACTGACAGCTAAATTTCGATCTATGTTGACACAGTGGCTTAAAGGTCCAAAGAGAGCGGAGCGAAATGGCAGTTCAACTGGGAACTAAAAGCTTACTCAACTTTACGGGCCTCCTTCCCAAAGGTCCATAAAAGAAAAGGTCAGCTTCTTGATCCTTAGGTATTTGGTTTGGGGCTTTTTTGGGATTTTGTTTGTTTTGCTTTGTTTTTGTTTGGGGCCACATCCAGCAACGTTTAGGACTGACTCCTGTCTCTGCATACAGGAATTATTCCTGGCAGTACTCCGAGGACCACATGGGATGCCAGGGCTTAAAGCTGGTTCAGCCACGTGTAAGGCAAGCATCCTACCACTGTACTATTGTTCTGACCTGTTCATTAGCTTTTAGGATTTGATGGGGAGATTTTTATTTATTTATTTATTTATTTATTTATTTATTTATTTATTTATTTATTTATTTATTTATTTATTTATTTTTTGCTTTTTGGGTCACACCCCGGCAATGCTCAGGGGCATCCCAAAAAGCTAAGCATGAGCCTTCATGGGGCCGGCGCAATAGTCCCGCTGGTAGGGCGTTTGCCTTGCACGCGGCCGACACGGGTTCGATCCCCGGCATCCCATATAGGTCCCCTGAGCACCGCCAGGAGTAATTCCTGAGTGCAGAGCCAGGAGTAACCCCTGAGCATTGCCGGGTGTAACCCAAAAAGAAAAAAAGAAAGCATAAGCCTTCACGCTGGAAGCCTGGGTCCACCCTGGCACCACATCCCTGAGCACAGAGCCAGGTGTAGCCCCCTGAGCATAGCCAATAGGCACAAACCTTCTCTCCATTAATATTTTTAATTTAAAACATGCAGAAGAGTTAACAAATTAGAAGCAAACAGGTCAATGAATTTTCACAAAAGACCAGCATCTAGTTCAAAAATCATGACCTGTTAGTGGCGTTGGTGGTATAGTGGGGAACATAGCTGCCTTCCAAAAGTCATGATCTGTTAGCGGCGTTGGTGGTATAGTGGGGAGCATAGCTGCCTTCCAAAAAATCATGACCTGTTAGTGGCGTTGGTGGTATAGTGGGGAGCATAGCTGCCTTCCAAAAGTCATGATCTGTTAGCAGCATTGGTGGTATAGTGGGGGAGCATAGCTACCTTCCAAAAAATCATGACCTGTTAGTGGCGTTGGTGGTATAGTGGGGGGAGCATAGCTGCCTTCCAAAAGTCATGACCTGCTCCTTTGGCCACGAGTCTCCATCTAAAGGAAAAATTAACACCACAGACGCAACTTACTCTATTTTATTTCATTTATTTGGCCAGACTGGGAAAACCTGGGCCATACCTCGTAGTACCAGAGGCTGTTCCTGACTGTGCTTAGGATCACCTCTGCTACTGCCGGGACCGGCAGGTGGGGCCGGAGGGGACGGTCATATGTGCTAGCAGGGACTCAAACAGGGGTCAAGGAGAATGCTGTAGCTCCTGCGCGAGTTCTCCAGTCTCAATGTAGCTATTTTAAACCTGCTATTAATGGAAACAGTATACTTTGTTTTTGTTTTCCGATTTTTTCATTCATCATATGCTGTGAGACATCCTCCGTGTTTATAAGTAGGTGCATGCATTTCATCCTTACTACCATGCAGGAGCCCATTGTATACGTGTACCATAATAAATTCACTTTGTGTGTATAAGAATTGGGGCGATTTATTTGTGGGTTACTATGGATGATATTTATAAATATTTGTGTTTGTATGTATTTTTTTGGTGAAAGCATTCTCTGAGTATATACATACTCAGAAGTGAAATTACCGGATCAGAAAACATTGCTTCATTGATAGCACCAAGGGTCTCAAGCTGTGCCAATAAACATTTTACCCATATAAATAATATTTTACTTGTTTGGCTGGTTTTATGGGCCATACCCATAAAGCAATGTTCAGGGGTTACTCTTGGCTCTGCACCCAGGAATTGCTACTCTTGGCAATGCTCGGGGACCAAATGAGATGCTAAGGGTTGGCTGCGTGCAAAGAAAGCACCCTACCCACTGAACTATTGCTCCAGCCTCTCCATATAAATGATTTTTATTTAAACATATATATATATTTTTTGGTTCATCAATAATTGCTCAAGTTTTGAAGTGACTACTAGAGTATCCCACCCACACGGCAGAGCCTGGCAAGCTACCTCTGTTGTATTTGACATGCCAAATACCAGTAACAATTAAAGACCTCATTCCCATGACCTGATGGAATGGTTTGAGGCTCTTTATGTTCCTGGAGCGGGATGATGCCCTTGGGCTATCTCGCAAGTGACAGGACATATTGAGATGTTACTGGTGCCCACTAGAGCAAGTCGATGATATATGGGAAGACAGTGATACAGTGATATTTTTTATATTGAATCAGTGAGATACACAGCTACAAATTTGTTCACGATTAGGTTTCAGTTACACAACGTTTCATCACCTGTCCCTTTAGAAATGAGTTTTTTTTTTTTGCTTTTTTTGAATCATACCTGGCAATGCTCAGGGGTTTCTCCTGGCTCTGCACTCAGGAATTACTCCTGGCGGTGCTCAGGGGACCATATGGGATGCCAGGGATTGAACCTGGACTGGCATGGGCCAGCCCGTGCAAGGCAAACGCCCTACCCGCTGGACTGTCGCTCCGGCCCCTAGAAATGAGTTTTAAACACCCAAACTATAGTGCTTCTGGAGCTAGAGAGATAACAGAGCAAGATACTTGCCTTGCAAGCAGCAGACTAAGGGTTGATCTCCAGCACCTCATGTGGTCCCCTGAGCCCGCCAGAAGTGATCCCTGCGTATATAGAGCTAGGAGTAAACCCTGAGAATCACTATATTTGGCCTAAAAAAACAAAAAATTAAAGACAAACAACATCTCAAGTGTGGTGTCTCATGTTGGAGAAGGCATGACGGATTTGGTGCACCAAGAGAAAGCTCCTAAGAGGCGCTGTGCTTGGATGGTGGTGAAGCAGAGGGGGAGAACAGTCCCTGAGCACCATAGGGGGCACCCCCAGGCCACCACGAGTCCTTCCACCCGAGAACAAATGGAAAAGAGCAGGGTCAGGAGGGACTGGAGAGCGCAGGAGGAAAGCACTTGCCTCTCATGCAGCAGACTCTGGTTTGATCCCCTGCCCCATACATTCTCTCAAGCATCACTAGGTGCAGGCTTGGAGGTCCCTGAGCACTGACAGGAAGGTCCAGATAATATTTGAGCATCAGGTCTAGGAAATTTCTTAGCACCACCAGGGAGAACCGGTAATCCCTGAGCACCAGGTAACCCCTGCACAATGACAGGAAGGCCCAGGTAACCCCTGAGCACCACTGGGGGAGGCCTGGGCAATGCCTGAGCACTGACAGGAGGCCCGGGTAATCCCTGAGCACCACTGGGGAGGCCGGCCAATCCCTGGCACAGCAGAGCCCAAGCAGCATCCTCAGGTGCTGGCATTGAACTGCCCACCCAGTTCTTGTGCCTGAAAATCACAAGTAGGAGCCTCCAGACCTCCTGAGCACAACTCGGGAGCTCTCAATCCTCCAAAAAACGAGTAAGAGCATGAAGTTGTATCCCTAAAACGTGACTTTTGAGAACTGATGTTATCTTCCAAAAAAAGAAAGAGGAAAATGTCTTCTGCACAGGATTTCAGCACCCGAGAACTGGGCTTGAGTTCAGAGCTCAGAGTTCAGAGCCCTGAGCCTCTTTCCTCAGTCAGGAGCCCTGTGCAGTGCGCACCCACACACTGTCCGCAGCAGTGCTCTCTGCCTTCCTGCGAGCCCAGTACCTCCAGCTATGGTCAGAGCCCAGCTGTGTCCAACCTGCTCACAGTGGCACCTCACAGCTGCCAGAACAAGCTCTGTTCACTGGCACCAGCTGCGTCCCAGGGCAATGCTAGAGGCAGACGTGTTCCCCATATGTACAGGGGAGGGGCTATGCTTGATCCTGTTCAACAAGCTGAGACTAAACATCAAAACCTCACCCCGGAATGGGTCGCTGTCCTCGTCAGAAGATTCCAGAGTCACCTAGAGTCTCCGAACCACACAGCTCAGATGGGGACCTTCCCTATGAAGGAGAGCCTCTTACGGCTCAGGTTCCCCCACCCTCCCCCCAGCCCTGACCTGGCTTTCCAGGGTCTGCCTGCTCTCCCCTGAGGGTCTAGAGGGCTCCTGTGTGCATGGCCCCAGCCACTCCATCTTGGAGCCCCTTTGAGTGGCGGGGGAGGGCAGCACCGACCTGGCTTGCTCTGTGGCCCAAGACTCAAAACACTGCATTCGACAAACTCACACTGGATTCCCTCATTTCTGCATTTTTAGATGCAAGTGAAGACAGGGGAGAGAGGTGCTAAACAGTTGAGACTCATTATAGAAATGGCGACACCACCTCGCTACACAGCACCTTTCCTGTCAAAGAACCTCAGCCGGCCACCGTGGCCTGGTTTCCCTCCCTGAGGACAAAGTCTCTAAGGTTCCTTCTTGGCTACTTGGCTCTGAGCCCTGGGGAGACATAGCACCCCCCAATGCCTGTCAGGGAACCCCGACTCTCCAAACATGTGTGTCAGAGCACAGAAATGGCAAAGGAAGCTGTCTCTGGGCTTGCCCACTGTTACCCAATGTATCCTTCTTCCATCCTGCCTCAACTGACTCCTGAACCCAGAGCAAGCCACAGGTCTACAAGGGAACTCAGAAATCATAGCCTCCGGGGCCGGAGCGATAGCCCAGTGGGTAGGGCGCTTGCCTTGCACGTGGCCGGCTCATGCCGGCCAGGGTTCGATCCCCGGCATCCCATATGGTTCCCCAGCACCGCCAGGAGTAATTCCTGAGTGCAGAGCCAGGAGTAACCCTGAGCATTGCCGGGTGTGACCCAAAAAAGCAAAAAAAAAAAAAAAAACAACAACAACAAAAAAATAAATAAAAAAGAAATCATAGCCTCCTCCAGGAGAGAGCACAACCAAGGTCACTCCAACCTGTGGACTGGCAGTGAAAAAGGCTGGTGATAAAGGAAGTATATGTATTGTGTGTGTGTGTGTGTGTGTACATGCACATGCATACACTTGTGTGGTTTCTTTTCCATACATTCTGTGTGGAACTCACACATTCCCTCTATTAAATGCTTACTTCAGACAAAACAATAACCAGAAACCAGATATAGAAACTGGGAACAAAAAGAACTCTTTTTTGGGGGGTGGGAGGATGTTGGTCACACCCAATGATGCGCAGGAGTTACTCCTGGCTCTGCACTCAGGAATTACTTCTGGCAGTGTTCAGAGGACCATATGGGATGCCAGAGATGGAACCTGGGTTGGAGCTGTGAAGCATCTTACCTGCTATACTATTACTCTGGCCCATTAAAAAAAAGAAGACGTCCTTAAAAAAAAGGCAAAAACCTTGACCCTTCCTTAGGTAACTATGAGAAATTGGTGCCAGACCCGTTCTGCGCACACGTGTGGAAGTTATTAGTTCTCTTATGGCTCTTATGGTGTAAAGGATCAGAGAAGAGGGAGCCAGAGCGATAGCCCAGAGGGTAGGGCGTTTGCCTTGCACGCGGCCGGCCTCTCCAGCCTGGGTTCGATCCCTGGCATCCCATATGGTCCCTGGAGCACCGCCAGGAGTAATTCCAGAGTGCAGAGCCAGGAGTAGCTCCTGAGCATTGCCGGGTGTGACCCAAAAAAAGGAAAAAAAAAAAGGATCAGAGAAGAGCTGACTGCTCCTGGCCCGGAGACTCGCCTCTCCTCTCCCTGCACTCAAGTCAAGGCTACTGGTGGCGACTGGCAGCTGCTTGCAGGACACTGTGAAAGTGCAACCCTGGTAGAGAAACATTAAATACAAGGAACAGAACTACCAGAAGCTTCCAAATCTAGCTCTTGCTAGAGGAATTGTAGCAAGTCTTCTCCGGAGGTCAGCAAGAGTGAGGTTGTTTTGACTGAACATATAAGGCCCAACCAGGAACCTCCTGGCATATTTTGGCCACTGCAGTAAAACACATTTGCACAGTGTGACGGTCGCAGTTCTCACAGCTTGTCGAACATGGCCTGTTTTCTTCCTAGTAGCGAGATGTGGGTGAGCAATAAGCTTCCCTCTCGGGGTTCCACTCCCTGCCCTGTCAACGAATACACTATTGCTTTCTGAGATAACCTGAGTGAGTCTTACAGTAAAAAGTTACATATTACGATAATTAAAATAAGAATCAAATAGCCTGGGGTAAGTGGATATATGAGAAAATGTCAGTGGGGTATAGTTGTTGTTCTGGAACATCGAGTTAGCTCAAAGTATCCTGGTACCCAAAGAAATGAACAAATACAGGCCAGAGAGGTAGTATAGTGGGTGGGCATTTGCCTTGCACGTGACCAACTGGGTTTGGTATCTGGCACCCTGCATGGTCCTCTGAGCACCACCAGGAGTAATTCCTGCATGCAGAGCCAGGAGTAATACCTGAGCTTTGCCAGGTGTGATTCCCCCAAAAATAAAGTAATGAACACATAAATAAGAAACTTAACTTTCATGTAACCGTTTATCTGAAAAGAAAAGTCTCCCAGAGACTAGAGCGATTACACAAAGGTCATGGCCCTTGCCTTGCTGGTGGCTGCGACCAGAGAATGGTTTGAATCCCAGCATTACATATGTTTCCCCAAGCAGTGCCTGGAGTGAGCCCTAATTTGAGAGCCAAGGGTGGCCCCTGGAAACAGAGACAAGTGTGTCCCCTAAGAACTGTCAGGTGTGGTCCAGGAAGAAATAAAAAAAAAATACCCCGGGGCCAGAGCCATAGCCCAGCGGATAGGGCATTTGCCTTGCATGCGACTGGCCTGTGCCCGCCTGGGTTCGATCTCCGGCATCCCATATGGTCCCCGAGCACCGCCAGGAGTGATTCCTGAGTGCAGAGCCAGGAGGAGCCCCTGAGCATCGCCGGGTGTGACCCAAAAAGAAAAAAAAAAAAACATTGAAAAAAAAAACCGGAAGTGGAAGGCAGCTCTGCGGGCTGAGAGCATGCTTTACGCGCAGAAACCCCAGGGAGGTACCCAGCAACTCTCGGTCCTCCCAGGAGCAACCCCAAGCACAAAGCTGGGAATAGCCCCCCAGTACCACTGGGTATGGCCCAGAAACCAATAAAAGAAAAGAAACGAGAAAGAAAGAAAAATATTCCCGTTTTCCCAAGGTGATTATTTTTCCTACAAGGGGTCGCAGTTAATTTGGAAAGTTTAGGTCCTTGAGTGCTGACATTAGCTGAACCACTTTAGCTTATCTGTACTTAGAGGGTCGCCCAGAGGGTCACCATTAATCTAAGACTGGCTGTATCAAGCTGTCACCAGATTCCGGCAGAGAAATGTTTACATCAGCACTTGCAGAAAAGTTCAGCTGGATGCGGTTGATTGTTGTAGGCAGAACCCAGGGACAGCAGACCCACAGGGCTGCAGCCATCAGTATTAGGAGGGTGCATTGAGGGCTTGAACTCCGCAGCCCCTTTGCTATCTGAGGACAGGCAGAGCAGGAAAGCAGGGGGTACAAGAAGAAGGAAGACCTTGTGGGGAGTTCTCAGAGGAGTAGCTAAGCTGCAAGACCCTGTTGTATGCAGGAGAGAGAAGACACTCCTAGAGTTCACATAGAAAAGTCTAGAAGCACAGACAGGCAGGGTGGACCTTGAGAGCAATGAACCTCTGGACAGAACTGAGACCTGGAGATGTAATGGAAGTGCTCAGGGAGTGCTCAGGTAATGGAAGCTTGTGGGAATACGGATTCTGATGTCCACGGTCAGCTCGGAGAAGTGATACAAACACTTCCACCGGTCCCGCCAGGATCCAGCTGACTGACCATAAAGACAGCTTCCTCTCCTACCCACTTTTCCTTCTCTGTCTCTGTCACTTCCCAAATAAAAAAGCCCACCCAAAGCCCTTGCCTTAAGCCCTGCTCAGAGTACACATAAGCAAGAAAAGGTCTTCATGTACCGGTCATCAGCCATCATGAAAGACAGCTCGAACAGTTCTCGCACATTCAGAGCTGGATTGTTTAAGCCATTGACCACTGCCCAGCTCTGCAGAGAAACTGCACATCAGCAAAAGGTTTGGGAAGGAAGATGGGTTCTGTGCCCAGGCAAAGGCAAAAGATTTCCTTGAACAAATATGCCTGATGGAACTATATATTTTCTGAAGGTTGACTTGTCCATTTGAAAGTGAGTCATGACAGGAACCATTAGACCATGGAGTTGTTGGATAACATGTGGAGGTCTCCGAGAAATGCATTTCAAAGCTCTCTTTCTGATCAAATGGATCTTTTTGTGTTGCTTGCCAGTTTGCTCATAAGTAGAGCAGATTTTAAACAGGAAAAAGGGGGTGCATGCTGACTCTTTTCCATATTTGAAGGTGACAGGCACCCATTAAAAACATAAATAAATAAAAATGTAAAAGAGTCTTTGGTGCCTATGGAAAAATATCTAATCTCCAAGCTCTCAAAGGTGCCACATTTGTACCAGCTGTTAGAAGACTGAGCTAGTGCTGAGACTCTCCCGTAGTCTCATTAGCGTTTATGCCACTGAATTTAATAGTCACTATGGAACCAGGGTTTGCCTGAGGACAGCAACGAATCTACCACGAGACAAGACGCAGGGCTGCTCCCTGCAAGGAAGGAGCTGAGGGTATGTTTATCACTTGTTGGCCACTGTCTTACGTCAGTTATTCAAGGTCCAGGGATGGCCCAAGATGGGAATCTCTTATGAAGACAAGAATAGCAGCATTCTCTAAGATAATTTCTTTCTTTCTCTCTTTCCTTCTTTCTTTTTCTGAGGCAAAGTCATTTTATTTAGAGAAATATGATGGAAGGAATGAGAGAGAAGAGAGTAGAGAAAGGGAGGAGGGGAGAGAGGAGAGAGGATAGAGGAGAGAGGAGAGAGAAGAAAGAGAGGAGGGAGGAGGAAGGGAGAGAGGAGAGAAGAGAGAGAGCACATGAGCCTCTCCAAAAGTGGGGGAGCGAACAACACACATCTCAAGCTGAGGTGAGGCGCGCCATGGCCATGTAGGCGACCCCCATGATGGCGCATGTGCTGTGTGTGAGTTCTGGGAGGCGCTGTCCACCAGGGAAGGCTTGTTTCCTCCACACAGAGGGCAAGCCTCGTCCACACTGAGGGTTCGAAGCACTAGCTCCAGACAGTGGGCCCAGATCCCTGAGGACAACGTTCTGGTCACATCAGAGACAGTTCTGAAGCTGGGGTACTACAAACAATATCTAGCTCCTCCAGAGCAGGAACTGACCCCCGACAGTGGTAATCATTGTTGGGTGACACTCACCGCACCCGGAGATGGGACAGAGGCCCTGTAGAGCAGCGGTCTTCAATCTTTCACACCTGCAAACCAGCACCCACCCTATAAGCGGTCCCCAGGCCGGTCTCATAACCAGGTTGGGCGAGCAGAGCTGGAGAGCAATGTCCTAGAGCAAGTCTCTTCCTCCAGGGGCCGGCAAGCACCTCTATTGGCAGAGACTACCTAGAGTGTCCACCAGACACTGCAAAAGGATTTTGCAGTATCCACACCGAAGGCTGTAGGCATTAAGAGACAATAGCCAGCATGGTGCTGTTAGAAGACGCTTAGCGTCAGAATACTAACACTGTCATTTTCAAATATTTCCTGTGCTTGGAATTCAGTTAAAAACACAAAACAGCAACTCTCAAGGCAGCGGCAGGAACTGTAGTCTCGTATTACTCTGGCAGAAGGACACTCAGCATCCCCGAAAGGGGTGAGGGCTGCATCTCCTGCATATTTTAACGATTTCAGTCTTCAGAGGCAGCAGGCTGGGCTGCAGAATGGTGCTGTGTCAGAGCCATAAACAGCAGACATGGGTGGGGGTGGGGGGCACTGAGAAATCAAAGGATGTGGATGCTGACAGGGAAAAAAAGGAAAAAGCGGAGTTTCCTGGAATTTGAGAAAGTGTGGTGCTTGGTGGGGGAAGTGGCTGAGGCTTATACTGATTTTGAAGACATGAGCCCCCATTAACTCCGCTGGACAGCCAGGCCCTCACTGTCCTGCAGCCCCGGGAGGAGAAGGAACATGGGAAAACAGCCATGGCTGAAATCTGTGAGCCTGGAGGGCCTGTCAGGTGCTCACTGGCCACAGTCCCCACTTGTCATGGCACCACCACAAGATAGTCTGTGCAGCACGTGAGCTCAGCACACACACGGGTCTGGGGAGCAACGTCTAGTCAAGGGCACAGGACAGGTGATGGAAAGGGCCAACGTTTGTTATCCAGAAAACTCCTGCTCAAAGAGCACAAGGTGGCAGGTGAGAAAAGAAAATGAGCAAATCATAAGGAAAGAGCCTCGCCTAGAAGATCCATACACAGTCACGCGAGGGAGACAGACAGGGAGGGGGTGGAAAGAGAAGAGAGGAGCGGGGTGGAGGAGAGGAGGAGACAGAGGAGACAGACACGGGGAGAGAGGAAAGAGAAGAGAGCAGAGAGGAGGAGGAGGAAATAGGGGGAGAAATGGAGGGGGGGGAAGACAAGAGAGAAGAGAGGGGAGAGGGGAGTTAGAAGAGGTAGAGAGGGAGAGAGATGAGAAAGGAAGAAGGGGCAGAGAGAGACACAGACACAGAGAGAGAGAGAGAGACAGAGAGAGAGAGAGGAAGAGAAAGAAGAGAGAACAGCCTCTGGCCAAGAGAGAGAGGAAGAGAGAGAAGAGAAAAATAGCCTCTGGCCAAGTACTATGCAAGGCCTTTTCCTAACAAATGATGATTAAGGTTTAGAATAGGGAAATATTTCACATTATGGAATAAATGGACACAAACGCCTTGATGATAAATTAATTATGCACCTTCTAAAACTGTCCCTCCAGTTCTAAATGCCATGACTGTAGCTCTGATGTTGGTTTTCTTTTCTTTTCTTTTCTTTTCTTTTTTCTGGGTTACACCTGGCGATGTTCAGGAGTTACTCCTGGCTTTGCACTCAGGAATCACTCCTGGCGGTGCTCAGGGGACCATATGGGATGCCGGGAATTTATCCTAGGTCAGCCATGCAAGGCAAATGCCCTCCTGGCTGTACTATTGCTTCAAGCCTTCATCTTGGCTTTTGATTTGGGGTATTTTGTTTGTTTATTTTAACTTTTACCACTTGCCTCTATGAAGGTGGGATGTTTCTCAAGATCAAAGGGGAACCACCTTTCTCATCTTTCACAGGTTTTCTTACTTTTCACCTGGCACGGTGCATTCTTGGTCAGAGACACAGAATCCCCTGTGAGTCACTGGGTCAACTCAACCCAGCTAAGTTTGTTTCAATGTATTGTGGGTGCTTTAATTAACACGAGTCCCTCTTTAGGTTTTTTCCCTACAGGATTCAAAACACCAGCAATGATGTTAATGGGAAATAAAAACAAAACTAGAAACACCCTAATATCCATAATAAATAAATGGCTGACTAAAGAATGATATATTTATTAAGGAATATTACATAGTCATTAAAAAGAACAAGTGAAAAAGAACAAGTACTATTTAACCTATTTGACTAGAGCTTGACCTAAGGGATACTAATTAGAGGGAGAGGGCAAAAAAAATTTAGAAATATTATAAATATGTAAAAGCCCTATTCTTAAAAAAAATATATATGGGCCTCTGAGCACAACCATGAGCTGTCCCTGAGCACAGAGAGCGGAATAAGTCCTGAGCACTACCAGGTGAAGTCAAAACCTGCTCCCCCAAATCAGCACATATTCATATCAGCTTCATATTAGTTATAATAGCGAAAACTTAGAAGCAACCAAGTAAATAAATGATAGTAAATTTGATAATGAAATACCATTTAGCAATAAAGAAAAACAAGCTATCAAAAAGCTCATTTTGAAAAGATACCAAGGAAACATAAATGTAGATACTAAGTGAAAGCTACCAATTTTAAAATGCCACGCACTGCTGGAGTCCAATCATATAACTTTCTAGAAAAGGCAAAACTATGAAATCAGCAAAAAAAGATCCATGGTGGCCAAGATCTGGGGTTGATGGAAGTAAAGAATGGAGCCCAGGGAACTTTTAGGTCGGTAAAACTATTTAGTATAATACTATGATAATGGATACAAGTCATTATACATTTGTCAAAAGCAATAGCATATATAACAAGAATGAATGCCAATTAAAACTAGAAACTTTGGGTGATAATGATGTGTCATTGTGAATTCATCAATTAAACCCATTTTCTACTCTGGTGAGGATGGTGAATATGAAGAGGTCCATCTGGATATGAAAACACGGTTTGAGTAGGAAATCTCTGTACTTACTGCTTGATTTTGCAATGAACCTGAAATTTGTTCTTAAAAAATTGAATTTATTGATTTTTTTTTAGCTTCTAAGACATGCTAGTAAAACGCTGGGCAGTGGGGGATGGGGAGAGTATGGCGTTAAGCTCATGATTTGCATCATAGCCAACTTGGATTCGATCTGAAGCATCCCCTGTGATCCCGCAAGAACAGCCGGGAGGAATCCTGGAGCACAGAGTTAGGAGTAAGACCTGAGCACAGCTGGGTTTGGCCCAAAATCAAAGAAAGAAAGATGCGCCATGTTAGACAGAGCTCTGCGGGGATAATCGCTACCTGACTGCTCAGTCACGGCCCCACCCCTCGGACGCTGCTCCCCAGGCATCTGCTCGACACTTGAGCACATGCCTGGCACCAGGAAGTCATTCTTTTATTTTATTATATTTTTTTGCTTTGGGACCACACCTGATTGTGCTTAGGTCTTTTTTACTCCCCTTTTTGGGTCACACTCTGCAGTGCTCAGGGGACCATAAGGGATGCCAGTGATAGAACCGGGTTGGCCTCGCACAAGGCAAACGCCTTCCCCATTGTCCTTACTCCAGCCCCTTGCGTTGAGATCTTATCCCTGGCTCAGGAATCAATTGTAGCAATACTTAGGGGACCATATGCAGTGCTGGGGATCAAGCCTTGCTGGACAGTTTGCAAGGGTAGCACCCCCGCTGCTGTGCCCCTCTCCAGTCCCCAAACAGTCATTGTAAAGAGCTAATACAGCACAATGGCAAACATGTCTTCACTATAAACACCTATGGAGGGCAGGAGCGATAGCCCAGCGGTAGGGCGTTTGCCTTGCACGCTGCCGGCCTGTGCTGGCCCGGGTTCGATCCCCAGCATCCCATATGGTCCCCAAGCACTGCCAGGAGTGATTCCTGAGTGCAGAGCCAGGAGAAACCCCTGAGCGTCGCTGGGTGTGACCCAAAAAGCAAAAAAAAAAAACACCTATGGAGAAAAAAAAAAACCTAATAAATATATTAACCGGTCAGGCAGATAGTACAGCCAGCAAGGCACTTGCTATGCACATGGCCAACCCGGGTACAATTCCTGGCATTCCATATATTCCGCTGAGCCTGTAAGGAGTGATCCCTGAGTGCAGAACCAGGAATAAGCCCTGAACACTACCTAGTGTGTCCCCCCCCATGAAAAAAAATACATCAACAACTTACAAGTCCTTGCCTATAACCATTAAATAAATAATTAATAAAAAAAATCAACCTCACCGAAATTATTTTAGGAGAACAAAATGGAGAGGCTGGGGAGATAGCACAGGGCTAAGGCACCTGATTTGCATGCAGCTGACCCAGGTTCAATGCCAGGCACTGCATGATCCTCTGAGCACTTCTGGGAGAGACCCCCGAGCACCACTGGGTATGGCCTGAGTCCCCCTGACCAAGCATGAAATGGGCTTTCATGTGTGCAATGGAAGCACACTACAGACCTAGAAATGAGGAAGAAGAAAAAAGACGCCATAAGTTACATACGGTGGGACACCTTCTGTGTTAAAACAGGACAGGTCACCTGTGTCTACGTTGGGAAGGCACAGAAAACTGCAAGGAGTGGGCGAGGCCCACAGCAGCGGCTACTTCCCTGTGGCGTGAGAAGTCTTATATTATCATGTCTTGCGCGAACTTTGTGAGAGGATTGGCTTGTAAATAAGTAAATATGTGCTTGTTTTAGGACGAACAAAGGTTTCTCTTGCCTCCTGTCGATAGACTGCTCTGCGATCTGCCTGTATCTCTACCCGATAGTTATACAGCTTGTGTCAGCCTCTAGGCCACAAAATCAATCACCCAAGCCACTTCTATCACCACCTGAACCTCAGGTGTTATAAAAAAGAAATGTGAGAACCAAGCAGTGTTGTGGCCAGCTTAGAGAGATACCCACAGTCATGTAATGCTTTCCGATCCAGGGAGAGCACACAGCCCCTATGAGGGAGCTCTCCTAATGGAAGCTGCTTACACTACAAACAGCAGTTTTAGGTTATTGGGGAGACCAAGCCTGATGGTGCTTGTGGTCCTGAGGCCGGACCCAGCAGAGCTCAGGAGTCATTTAGCGCCAGAGATGAACCCAGGCTGTGCCCATGCCAGACATAGGCTCTACCACTTGGACCGCACCCCTAACCTGAAGCTTTAACTTTATTTTTTATTTCTTGTGGGGTGGAGATATATTCAGTGGTGCTCCAGGCTGCTCTGACCAATGCTTCAAGGCATTTCCGCAGTGATTAGGGGATCCGCTGGTGCTCGGAATCACACCCAGATCTCCCCGTAAAACGTGCTCTCAACTCACAGAGCTACCTCCCTAGCCCTGAAACAGTCATTCACTTAATTAATTTATGTGTTTATTTGCTGTTTGAGAGCCATAACCAGCAGTGGTCAGGGCTTACTCCTGATTCCTGCATTCAGGAATCACACCTGGCGGTGCTAAGGGGACCATATGTAGTCCAGGGATCAAACCTGGGTCAGCTGCACGCAAGGCAAGATACTACCCACTGTCCTATCTCTCTGGCCAGTTGAAGCTGTAATTTTAAAGGTCATCATAACAGAATGCATACATATCCACTCTATAAGCATCTATTTAAAAACTCAAATACAGGGGCCGGAGCGATAGCACAGCGGGTAGGGCGTTTGCCTTGCATGCAGCTGGCCTGTGCCGGCTTGGGTTCGATCCCGGCATCCCCTATGGTCCCCGAGCACCGCCAGGAGTAATTCCTGAGTGCAGAGCCAGGAGTAACCCTTGAGCATCGCCGGGTGTGATCCAAAAAAAGAAAATAAAAAAAAATTAAAAAAAAAAAAACTCACATACAACAATGAACAATTTATAATATCTTAGCCTATATCTATTAAATAAACAAACTGATACAAAAATTAACTATGAAGCATTTGACCACTTCTCTCATAGAAGATCACATGGCACCATGGTTAAGGCAGAGCCTAAAACATGGAAAGTGCAGGGAACATAGAGGAAGTACAGGAGTTATGCACTTGCCTAGCACATAGCTAACCTTAGTTTGACCCCCCAGCACCACCAGGAGTGACCCTGAGAAGAGCCAGGAGTAACCTCTGAGAACTGTCAGCTGTGGCCTAAAAAACAAACAAACAAACAAAAATCAGGGCTGAAAAGACAAAGAGGTAAGGCACTCGCCTTGCATGTAGCTACAGAGAATGCAAGCCTGGGTCTAGTCCCTAGCACCATGCATGGTCCCCTCAGCACCTCAGGGGTCACTCCTAAGCACAGACCCAGGAACAGCCCCAGAGCATCACAGGGTGTGGCCATACCCTCTCATTACCACCCCAAAATGAAAATCATGTCTTCAAAAGAAACAGGGTCAATAACATGAAGCGGCTGGGGAGGCTGGAGCCTCGGCTCGCCCGGGCCCAGCTGAAGAGGGGGACCCCCAGGAGGGCAGACGGGTTTTGGGAGTGGGCCCGTCGCCTCTGGGGGTCCCGGAAGCAGCTGGATGAGATTCGCCCATCACACTAGCCACCATTTTCGCTGTCCGGACGCTGGGAAACTGCCTCACGACCAGATCAACAGAGCAAAACCAGTTTGAGCCTGGTCTATTTTAATGGACCGCAAGCGGCCGCGGTCCATTAAAATAGTGGAAACAGTAATGTCTATTAATGCATTGAATTCCACGAAGAGCAGGAAAGTTTGGCAGGAGGGAGAGATAAAGAGGAGAGAAATGACATACAGAACCCGCCAAGTAGTTGAGGTGTGGGAGGGGGAGGGAGGTGGGGACATTGGTGATGGGAGATGGGTTTGGGTGGAGGGATGGGTGTTGGAACACTGTAGAACCAAAACTCTACATGAGCATCTTTCAATTGTATGTCTAAAATGGTGTAACAATATTTGGGGGAAATAATAAAATAAAATAAAATCGGGAAAAAAAACAAAAGAAATAGGGCCAGAGATAGTACAGGAAGGGGTTAAGGATACTTGCTTTGTATGTAACCACCCTGGTTCAATGCCCAGAACCACATGGTCCCCTGAGCACTGCCTGGAGTGACCTATGAGCACAGATTTGGGAGGAGCCTCTTGAAGCACTATAGGATGTAGCCCAAAAACCAAAAATAAAAAATGCTTTAAATTTCTTCAGTTTTCCAATTCTCATTAATAACCCATTTCTATTATTTGACACTTTATTACCATGTCTGATTAATGAAAATATAACTTGACTTTTCCACCTACTTTATATATTTTTTTTTCTTACCTGTGCTGGAATTGAACCCAGACCCTCACGCATACAAGACAAGTGCTCTACCACTGAGCGATATCCTCGGCCCTGCTTTCACAGTCTTAAAAACCACCAAGCTAGGGGCCTGATAGATAGTACAGTGGTCAGGCGCTTGTTTTTCACACAGCTGACTTAGGTGTGATAACCAGCATCCCTAATGGTCCCCTCAGCCTGCCAGGAATAATTCCTGAGCACAGAGCCAGGAGTAAGCCCTGAGCACTTCCAGATGTGGCCCTGATACCAAAAAACTACCAACCTAATTTTTCTAACACAAGAGCTTAGGACTTAGCACGCACATAGGAGAACCTTAGAATTGTTAAAGTGACAAGTGGAAAAGACAAGCAGGTCTGCAAGTCTAACAGGATACAGAAAAGAGTCTGTAATCACAAAGGGCTCTTCAGCCATCAGGTACATGGACAGGAAACAGGGCAGACTCCAACAACCAGGCTTCTTCCAAAAGTAGCTGAATTAGGGGCCGGAGCAATAGCCCAGCGGGTAGGGGCGCTTGCCTTGCACGCCGGCCGGCCGGCCATGCCGCCCGGGTTCGATACCGAGTCCCATATGGTCCCCAAGCTCCGCCAGGGGTAATTCCTGAGTGCAGAGCCAGGAGAAACCCCTGAGCATTGCCGGGTGTGACCCAAAAAAGCAAAAAAAAAAAAAAAAGTAGCTGGATTGGATCGTGCTCATATTTCACTCATTTTCAGGCTGGGCTTGGTGAATGGTTTATTTTGCCTTTAGCCTAGGTTTCCAAAATTGTGGGATTTTATATTCTTGTCTATGTGAGACTAGTAGTTAGATATCTAAAACACACTACATTCAAATATACTCTGCTACTGCATGCAAAGGCATGGAGACAGAAAGCAACATATAATTCGGTGAGCTGTTCTGCAACCCTTTAATCCTTGCATCTAACTGTTAACACTGGATGCTCTTCTAGAAATTCCTCTTCGAATGATCTTCAGGGCATAGAAAAACACAGCATTCTGCAATTTATCTTCAAATCCAACCCAATGTATCTTATCATCTCATCACTTATCAGAAGAAAACTTGTTGCCTGCATGTAGCATCGGCTCCTCTTCCTACCAAGATCATCATTTTATGCCCATGATGAGTGGATCCTTAGCCAATGACCTTCTCTCACTGCCCGACGTGATCAGGGTCGTGCAGCCCCCACCAAGGCTAACCCAGACGGCTCCGAGGCTCACCGCACACCCCACTGATCCGTCACGCTCTGTTTCCAGGTGGTTCCTTCCCTTTCCACTCCCTTACCTTTGGCTTCTCTTTCTGGTCTTTGCTTTGGCTCGCAAGCTCTCCGACTGCTCCACACCCGCCGACTTTCCATCTTAGACCCATCAAGGGGCACGGCTTCTTCCCTGGAGAGCCCAGCCTTTAGCAAGCAAGCAGCTTCTCAAAACTCAGGGCCACAGACCCCAGGCGCGGGCACCGGGCACAACACAGTGTAACCGGTCCTAAAGGGAACTGCTTGGCACGAATCAAACAGCCACGCCCAGTCCCTCCCACGCCCCCATCATCTCACGGGCACGATTTCTTTTGAAGGCTAGTATTACGGCTCCGCTTGGCAAACCAAGGTCCTCCCCACGATCGATCGCCCGACCCTTGAATGATTCAACTGCCCGGGCCTGTCTCCTGCATCCTAAGCGAGCTTCGCTCCCCCCTTCCACCTCTTTGCCCACTGACTTCGTGCGTCCTAGGACGCAACTCGGACCGAGGCGCTGGAGTGGCTGGGCGCGGGCTCACCTGCATCGGTGGCCACGCGGGAGCGGGCTTACCTGGTCATTCCGCAACCTCGGACGTCCCCTCACCTGGCCCGGACTCCAGCTCCCTGGTGGCCCCGCCGAGCCGTACGAGGGGCACGTCCTGCCTGCGCCGCTGTGGCCGAGGCTTTGGCGCTGCCGCAGCCCTGCACGCCGGGCGCAGCGGTCGGCCGAGTTCCAGCCAAGTTAGCCCGTGTGCCTCGGAAGAGACGAGAGCCGGGACAGCGGTGCCCTGTGTCGCGGGGTCTTGGCATTCCGAGAGAGCCCGACAGCGCAGTTCCCTCCGTGCACCGAGCTCTTTCCAGGGCGCTCTTCCCCGCCTTCCCTCGGGTTAGGGAATTAGCTGCGAGGTGCGGGGTTCCTTCGGAAACAAAACAGGGGGAAAAAAAAACTACTTTTTCCCCCTGCTGGTGACTGCGAGGAACTGCATGTGCGGGAACTTGAGGATTCTTTCTCCCACACCCCCAGCAGCTGTACGTTGAGGGTCTTACTCCACCCCAAGGATAACAAAAAGTTTGGAAACCCTCCCTTTTTGTTCATTTCAGTTATTCTGTCACATAGAAAGAGAAGAGCACTCACGTTAGCCCTCATGTGATGAGAATGAGAAACTGGTAAGACACTGCACACAACTTTTTTTTAATGCGCTAAATTGGCACCCATAAGAGTATTCTGCAAGAGCTTAAAGAGGTTTCAGCTATTGTTCTCGGAGAACTAATCTTTCTGCAGATAACAGTTATCAAATCTGCGTAAAACATTTTAAAAAAATGCTTGAAGGTTTTGGAGATTGGCCAAAGAAGGCAGAAATTGGAGAGGAAACCGTTACCTTGAATGAATGGAAATTGCTAAGACTTGTTTGTGGCTTTTTGCCCAAGTGTAACCCCCCAATCCATGAGCAGTGCCAAGTCGGTGAGTCACAGCCAGCCTGGCTTGGCGGAGTAGAAAGCAGAGCATGGGGCCAGAACAGCTGGGAACTGGGGGCTGAGGTGTGGGGAGCTCAGAGGGTACATGCAGGAAATGAACTTCATTGCTGGTGGGAGTGTTGACTGGTTGGTCCATTCTGTTTGGAAAACGATCTGGACAGGTCTCCAAAAAGCAGGAATTGGCCTTCCATATGATCCAGCAATTCAGCTCCTTGGAATATAGCCCATGTTCCCCAAAACAATACAGAAAACACATTTGCACCCCTATGTTCATTGCAGCACTGTTCACAATAGTCAAAATCTGTAAACAACTCAAGTGCCCAGTAACAAATAATGGGATAAACACATTATGGTAGGGAACGGAGCGATAGCCCAGCGGGTAGGGCGTTTACCTTTACGCGCCGGCCTGTGCAGGCATGGGTTCGATCCCCAGCATCCCATATGGTCCCCCCGAGCACCGCCAGGAGTGATTCCTGAGTGCAGAGCCAGGAGAAACCCCTGAGCATTGCCGGGTGTGACCCAAAAAAAGCAAAAAAAGAAATAATAATAATTATGATAAAGAGGCAGGCTGGCATAGCATGCGGGCCTCGGACGCGCCGGGGAAGCTGGAACTCCGCCTTCCCCCAGCTAAGTTGAACATGGGGCTCCCTGGGGGACAGATGGTTTTTGGGAGGGGGGCCCGCCACCTCCGGGGTCCCGGAAGCAGCCGGATGGGACTCGCCCACCACACTAGCCACCACCTTTGCTGTCCGGACGCTGGAACACTGCCTCACGACCAGATTGACAGAGCAAAACCAGTTCGAAGTCCAGGTCGCGCGCCGCAAGCGGCCGCGGGTTCACCAAAATAGTGGAAACAGGGATGTCCTTTAATCCATTGCTTTCCACGAGGTGCGGGAGATTTTGGCGGGAGGGAGAGATAGGGAGGAGAGAGAACATGAAGAACCCGCCAAGTGGTTGAGGTGAGGGAGGGGGAGGGAGGTGGGGACATTGGTGATGGGAGATAGGTTTGGGTGGAGGGTTGGGTGTTGGAACGCTGTGGAACCAGAGCTCTACATGAGCATCTTGCAATTGCATGTCTAAAATGGTGTAATAAAATTTTGGGGAATAAAATAAAATAAAATAAAATAAATCAGAAAAAAAAAGAGGCAGGCTGGGAGGTGAGAGAGAAACTCGGGACATTGGTGGAGGGGAAGTAAACACAGGTGTTGGATTATGTACACCTGAAACCTAATCATGTAAAACATTGCAATTCAAGGTGTTTAAATTAAAAAAAAAAACAAAGTGAAATTTAAAAATGAAACGATACTGGGTCAAAGTGACAGTACAACAGGTAGGGCATTTACCTTGCATGAGGCTGACCCAAATTCAATCCTCAAAATCCACTATGGTCCCCAAGCACTACCAGGAGCAATTCCTGAATGCAGAGCCAAGAGTAGTCCCTGAGCATCACCAGATGTTACCCAAAAAGCAAAAAAAAAAAAAAACCTAAAGAAACTATATCCTCAAAGAGAAACTATACACAATGGAATACTACACAGTAAGAAAAGCTGGATGCAGGCAATTTGCTGCTCCATGGGTGGATCTGGAGAATAGCGTGCTGAGTAAAGTTAGTCAGAGGGAGAGGGACAGAAATGGAAAGATCTCTCTCTATGTGGGATATGAACAAACGTAGTCGTGGAGCCAGAGCGATAGTACAGCAGGAAGGGCATTTGCCTTGCATTCTGCCAACCCCGGTTTGATCCCCAGCATCTATATGGTCCCCTGAATACCTCCAGGACTAACTCCTGTGTAAACCCAGAGTAACCCCTGAGTATCACTGGGTGTGACCCCCTAACCCCCAAAAAAGAAACATCGTTTGGGAATAACAGATGCCCAAAGGCAGCAGAAACAAAGAGCAAGAGCACTGGGCTTGAGGAGGCAGGGGAATGGATAGGATGGAAAAGGGAACACAAAGGCAATGGTGGAGCGAGGTCATCACTGGGGTGGGAATGCAGGAGGGTAGTTAAGTGACATGCATGAAACAATATTGGTAACAGTATTGTGAATATTGAAACCACAGCAAGATATCATTCCCGCTCTGTTAAAATGGTTAAAAAGTCTGACAATAACAAAGACTGGCAAGAACATTCATAAATTCTTTCTGGGAAAGCAAAATAGTCTAAAAAACTTGAAAGCTTGGGGCTGGAGAGACAGTACAGAGGATAAGGTGCATGCAGCTAACTCAGATTCGATTCCCGACACTCTATATGGGCACCCAAACCTGGCAGAGTGATCCTGAGTGCAGAAGCAGGAGCAAGCCCCTTAGCACTGGTTGGTAGGTAGGTAGGTAAGTAGGTAGGTAGGTAGGTAGGAGGTAGGTAGGTAGATAGGTAGGTAGGTGGTAGGTAGGTAGGTAGGTAGGTAGGCAGGAGGCAGGTAGGTAGGTAGGCAGTGGGTAAGTGGTAGGTAGGTAGGTAAGCAGGTAGGTGGGAGGTAGGTAGGTAGGTTGTAGGTAGGTAGGTAGGTAGGTAGGTGGTAGGCTGGGTAGGTAGGTAGGTAGGTAGGTGGTAGGTAGGTAGGTAGGTAGGTGGTAGGTAGGTAGGTAGGTAGGTAGGAGGTAGGGAGGGAGGGAGGGGAAGAAAGGAGGGAGGGAAAAGAAAAAGAAAGAAAGAAAGAAAGAAGGAAGGAAGGAAGGAAGGAAGGAAGGAAGGAAGGAAGGAAGGAAGGAAGGAAGGAAGGAAGGGAGGAAGGAAGGAAGGAAGGAAGGAAGGAAGGAAGGAAGGAAGGAAGGAAGGAAGGAAGGAAGGAAGGAAGGAAGGAAGGAAGGAAGGAAGGAAGGAAAGAAAGAAAGAAAGAAAGAAAAGAAAGAAAGAAAGAAAGAAAGAAAGAAAGAAAGAAAGAAAGAAAGAAAGAAAGAAAGAAAGAAAGAAAGAAAGAAAGAAGAAACAAAGAAAGAAACAAAGAAAGAGTGAAAGAGTGAAAGAGTGAAAGAAAGAGTGAAGAGTGAAAGAGAGGGAAGGTGAAAGGAAGGAAGGAAAAAACAAAGAACGAAAGAAAGGAAGGAAGGAAAATAGAAAGAGGAAGAGAAAAAGAATAAAGGAAAGAGGGAAAACAAGCTACTTAGCCATTTCTTATAAAAATTATACAAACTGCTATACTTTAACTAAGAAGTCCCAATCCTAGTTATTTACCCAAGAAAATGAAAAAATAGGCTACTAGATTATAAAAAGAATTGGATATAGATGTTCACTGCAGCTCTTACATTCCAAATCTGGAAACAGTCAGTGTGTATCAACAGAGTAATCAGAGCAAAGACTAGTCATAAAAAAGTAACACTACTCGGTAATAAAGGAACAGCTGAGGCACACAAGGGTGAAAGTCATAACAAAAATAATTTCATACATTCTAGGGGCTGGGGATGCAGTTAAGTGATATAGTACATACTTCATACATGTGAGGTCCTGAGTTTGACCTCGGGTGGTCCCTCCCCCAAAAAAGAATTATATTCTAATGGGAGAATATAGTTAAAAATCATAAAGCAACAGGGTATTAATCAGTTGTATCACTTGTCTTTCTGTTGTTCATTGATTTGCTTGAGCGGGCACCAGTAACATCTCTGTAAGTTCTGTTGCGTGCTAGTGTAGCCCAAGGGCATCCGCTCGCTCCAGGAACACAAAGAGCCTCAGACTATTCCTTCAGGTCAAGGGAATGAGGTCTATAATTGTTACTGGTTTTTGGCCTATCAAATACGACACGGGTAGCTTGCCAGGCTCTGCTGTGCAGGGTATTAATATCCACAATATATAAAGAACTCATAAAACCTAATAACAACCTTTTAAATAGCATGTCTATATGCATAGATAACTCTTTAATGTGTCTCTAAAGAGTCCAGAGTTTATATGTAAAGGTACTTCCTATACACTCCCACTCAAGTAGTCGAGTCTATGCCTCATATATATTTAAGACCCTGGGTTTAATCCCCAGTATGACACTGGTGTCTCCCAAACATTGGCATTGGATGGCACCCTATTTTAAAGAAAAACACCCACAACACAAATGACCAACAGGCACATGGAAAATGGTTACAAATGTTTATTATCTCTTACCATTAAGGAAATTCAAATTAAAACAATGAACTCACCAGCTCACATTTCTAAGTATGACTATTATTCCAAAGACAAGAATGAAAAGACAGGAGGCCATGTAGGGAAGCAAACCCTTGTCCACTACTGGTGAGACTGCAAATGTTAGAGTCCTCAAAACATGAAAAAAAGGAATCCTGTTGTCAGCCAATGATCCTATTTCTAGATATTCACCCACAGAATACAAAAAACACAATTTGGAGCCAGAGAGATAATACAGTGGTTTAAGATTATCGCGTGTCGTTTGATCCCCAGCACTACATATGGTCCCCCCAAGATTGACAGGAGTTATCCCAAAGCATAGAGTAAGGAGTAAACCCGGGCGCCGTTGGGTAGGACTCAACTGTCTCCAAAAAGACACAATTTAAAGATATATATATACACATATATACATATATGTAACTCTATATACATATATGAAACTCTAAATATACATATATGTAACTATATATACGTAACTACATATACACATATATGTAATTATATATGCATATATATACATATATGTATATATGTATACATGATAGCATTATTTACAATAGCCAAAAGCTGAAAGTGTCCTTTGGATAATTGGATAGGATGGGGTGTATACACACACATATACACAATGCAATATTACTCAGCTGGAAAATAAATTAGATGAAATCCTGCCATTTGCAACAACAGGAATTAATTTAGAAGTCATTATTCTTAGGGAAATAGTCATAGATAGAAACACAAGCACTAAATAATTCACTCATATGAGGTACATAAAGAAATAAACAAATTCAATAAAAAGAAGCATTTAGACTGTGAAAGTACATTCCATTTCATTATATTAATGTGAAGTTCTACTGAGACAACTAATCTATATGAAAAAGAGTACCTATTATATAATTCCACTTGTATGGCATTCTCGAAAGGTAAAACTAATATGTGGTTTAAAAAAGCGCATCTTTGAGGGTGAGTGAGTAAGAATATTGGGGAATTCTAGGAAATCCTGACAGGCTATGGTTTACTTTTTTAGGTAATGGAAGTGTTTCCTCACTTTTAAAATTCTTGTTTAGGGCCGGAGTGATAGCCCAGCGGGTAGGGCGTTTGCTTTGCACGGCCGGCCTGTGCCGGCCCGGGTTTGATCCCCGGCATCCCATATGGTCCCCCAGGCACCGCCAGGAGTAATTCCTGAGTGCAGAGCCAGGAGTAACTCCTGAGCATTGCCAGGTGTGACCCAAAAAAGCAAAAATAAATAAATAAATAAATAAAATTATTGTTTAATTTGCACTTTTAAAATACATACGTTTCAGATATGTTCACTTCAGCCTGAAGAGATAGAACAGAGGGTAGAGCACTTGCTGTGCAGACAGTCAGCCTGGGTTCAATCCCCGACACCCATAGAGCGCCCGAGTCTGCCAGTGGAACTGAGTGCAGAGCCAGGAGCAGCATAAGTGTATTTACCTTACGGGCACTTAAAACTATTATATTAATTGAAAGGTAGTATGAAAAGAAACAGTTGAAACAAGAATGCTAGGATGTTGGTAGCTGCTAGAGC
Organism: Cryptotis parvus; assembly: GCA_021461705.1. Taxonomy (NCBI): domain Eukaryota; kingdom Metazoa; phylum Chordata; class Mammalia; order Eulipotyphla; family Soricidae; genus Cryptotis; species Cryptotis parvus. The sequence goes on from JAJIBD010003615.1 coordinate 90,183, forward strand.
TAGGTGGTGAATATAGGAGCATTCATTATACTATTGTGCTCACTTTGCAAGTATGAAATTCTGCATAATAAAAGAGTATATTCATGTCAACAATTGGTAAATCTCATTTAATTCTCATCCCTTTCAGTTTTCTTTCCTTCCAGTACGACTGCAAGCTGAAATGTCATTAACTTGCTATTTTAACTGCAAATATTCAATGCACATTTCTAAAATATATAAACTTTAAAAAAAACATAAGAGCATTATAATCCAAAGTTTTCATAATTCCTATAATCAAATATCATTATATCATAAAAGGGGCTTTCATTCTATTTAAATTAGAATTCAAATAAATGTACATACATTCAAATAGACTATAGATATTTTAAATGCCCCCTTTAATCAGAAATTATTTCTCCGTCTCTGTTTCATCTCTGTCTGTCACTCTGTTAGCACCTGTTGGTGTTTTGTGCATAGATGCATTAATTCATTTTCAGTTACAAAATGTTGATATTCTAATCCTTTGGCTCCTTCTTTATAAAGTAGCTTGAATATTTCTTTAAAACCAAGTTTCTCCTCATTCATTTCTTCCTTCTTTTCCTTCCTTCCTTCCTTCCTTCCTTCCTTCCTTCCTTCCTTCCTTCCTTCCTTCTTTCTTTCTTTCTTTCTTTTTTTTTTTTTTTTTTGCTTTTTTTGGGTCACACCCGGCAATGCTCAGGGGGTTTCTCCTGGCTCTGCACTCAGGAATTACTCCTGGCGGTGCTCAGGGGGATGCCGGGGATTGAACCCGGACCAGCACAGGCCCGCGCGTGCAAGGCAAACGCCCCACCCTCTGGACTATCGCTCCGGCCCCACTCCTCATTCTAATGTGGACATATTATTTAATGTCTATGCACGATATAGGAAGAGGAGGATTAAAGTTGTCAACTTTCAAGGTAAAGCCAAGTTCACTGGTAAACTTCAGTGAGAATTCATTTGGTAGCTTCTAAAGCATCATAATTTTTTCTCCCTTCCACCCAGCGATGCTCAGGGGTCACTCCTGGCTCTGCACTCAGGACTTACTCCTGGCAGTGCTTTGGGGATCATGTGAGATGCCTAGGATCGAACCCGGGTCATCTGTGTGCAAGGCAAACGCCCTACCCACTAGACTATTGCTCTGGCCCTCTCCCTCTCCTTCTTTGTGCTTTTATTTTTTGCTGTTATGATGACTGGAGGCCTCACACTTTGGTTGCAGCGCTTGCTGGGGGTGGTTGCTCGTTTGATTGTGATGCTGGGGTGCTAAACAGGTACCATCAGGACTGCATGCAGCATATGGAGTGGCAGCACGGATCAGACTCATGACCTGATGCCTGCAAGGCTGGAGCGCTGCCACAGAGCCTGTGCCACTCCCAGGCCCCGAAAGTACCTTTAGCAACACCCGTTCATCTTCAGTGAAGATAGGTTAAGCCATGCACCACCTCTCTGATGCAGGCCCTAAGTCTCCCTACAGCTGCTTCTGCCTGCATCAGCTCCTCCATACTCTTCACACTGAGGCACCCAGGACCACCTCCGTGAGCTTAGCCAGCAACTACAAAGCCCCCACTGTGTGCGGTGTCTTACACTGAAACACACTACTTTGGGACTGGGGAGATAGTAATGGGGGTTACGGTGCTTGTCTTATATGCAGCAATCCCAGTTCAGTCCCTGGTCCTGAGCCCAGAAGTAGTCCCCTGAGCATTGCCCAGTACAGCCCAGCACGGAATGGGGAGTCCGGGCAGCAGGGGGAAACTCTACTTCTTTGTCTCATCTTAGGACAAAACCTTGTTTTACTTGGCTTATTTTATAGATGGGGAGGATCAGTCTAGGAAAAAAAACAAGTCAGCTCGGGTGCTCAGGCTGTGCTCGAATGATGCCAGCAGTAAGCGCCAGGTCTGGTCAGACCCTGCTCATCCCAGCAAAATACCAGAGCCTGAAAGAGACTGCATTCCAATGACTCTGCAACAAACCAGAGGGTTCCTGGCCTTACCACTGGGGAATATGCTGACCTTGTCACCCGGGAAGTATGGAGAGAGCCTGGTGATGGCTGCCACAGTGACAGACGTAATTCAGGGAAGCATGACATCCGCCATTGCAGTATTGGAAGGACCATGTAAAAGAACAAGAACGGTTCTCTCCGGGTCCCAAGAGGTAGCACAATGGGCAGGGGCAACTGCCCTGCACGGGGCTGGGTTTGATTCCCAGCATTCCATACCTTCCCCCAAGCACGGTCTGGAGTAATCCCTGTGCTCAAAGTCAGGAGTAACCCATGAACATGGTTGGAGGTGGCCCAAAACAAAGAAGAAAACAAACAAAAGAAGGGTCTGTGTCCAGGAGAATGAAAGATGAAAGACACAGTAAGGCTTACTTGGGGCCCACTGGAGAGAATTCTCCTGAGAGCTGAGTGACGCCCCACGAGTAGGGGAGTGTTTGGGCACTGGAGATGCACAATCACAGGTCAGATACCAACTCGGCCTCTCTGGCGCCGCTGCGTACTCTGTCCACCGCAGCTTGATCGTCGGCTTGTGTTAATAGAAACTCGGTCAGTACTTCCTGTCTGGCTGATTTAACACACGACACTTTAAAAGATGCCTCTGGTTAGCATGGCAGTCAGCTAATAGAGTTTAAAAGGGCAGAAGAGGAAAAGAAAAGGAAAGAGATGAAGAAGCCAAAATAGACAGGAAGAGAGACAGCAATGCAGACAGTGACATATGACTTAGAGACATCACACAGGTTCCTGGACAGAGAATGGAGAAGCACAGAGATGGTCAGAGGGGCGGACAGGCCAAAGCAGGGACTGTGGAGCTGGACCAGGTCAGGTAATAAAAGGGTGAGGAAATCTATTCCGTCTGGTGACATGGTGCAGGGGAGAATGAGGCGAGGAGAGAAACCGGCATGAGGAGCGGTGAGCAGAAGTGGGGATGGAGAGAGCAAGTGCGCCAGGGACCAACCACTGGGCTGCAGGAAACGGAGCAGAAAGCTGGCAATGGGCATGGGAGGCTGTTGTGTGCTTTTTGTTATCACGTGAGGCCACTCTGAACGTGCTGGCACATGGATGAAAAAGCTGGTCAAGGGGAAAAAAGAAGACACAAGAGAAAACTGAGACCAAGAAGATGTCAGAGGACAGTGCAGGAAGGCCTTTGACAGATAGAAGAAACCCGTCCTGGGGCTAAGCCACAGTACAGTGAGTAGAGTGTTCACCTTGCATGTAACCAACCTGGGTTTGATCCTTGGCATCCCATAGGGTCCTCAGAGTACCGCCAGGAGTAACTCCCTGAGTGCAGAAGCAGGAGTAAGCCCTGAGCGTCACTAGGTATGGCCAAAACCAACAACAACAAAAAGAAGAACCCTCCCCATCCTTTGTTGGGAGAGGAAGAAGTGGGGAAGGAAACAAAGGAGCAGGTAAGACATTTGAGGGCATGCATAATTGGTGGCATACATATTTGAAGTCAGAGAGTGGACTGGCAACCCAAAGGCCATTTTGAACTTACTGGGGCTATCAGCAGAACTGCCCACCTTTTGTGGTACCCTTGCAGCTATGGAGCGGGCAGGGAAAGTGCAATGGCTTGTAGGCTCTCTCTTCTCTCTTCTGTAAGACAGATGCCATGCCCAGAGGTGCTCAGCTCCTTGCAAATCTGGAGATGACGTCACAACTGAGAACAGGGGAGACCAAAAGAGGCGCTTCTCTTAACTCAGGCCTCTCCACAGGGCCTCTCACCTGCAGTAGACTCTTGGTAAGAACAAAGATAAGATGGATACTGTTTTTTATGAAGGGGGCAGGTGAGGCCAAAGGAACTAGAGGGTGGTGAAGGACTGGGGCTTTAAGAGATGGGAGAAATGATCCAGCATCTGCAGAACACATGCAGGACATTTCTCAGCACCGTCTCGAAGCACCCCCGAACCCACTTCCCGCACAAGACACCTTCACTGGGGAGCCCAGAGGCGAGGCAGGAGAAGGGCAGAGGAGTGGATGGAGGGAAATGAAAACTAAAAGGTTACTGGAATTTGTTGGCCGATGAGTGAGGGCGAAAAAAAGTTTTCACTTCTTTTGTGTATTTTAAACTTTCCCCAATAAGAAGTTATTTTAAAAGGCGAAATGAATAAAATTGAAAATAAAATTAGTATTACAGGAAGCACATGGTTTAGAAATGTGTATCTCACAAAGAAAATCCTCCCAGAAGTTAGAGCAGGCGCGTAGCAGTAAGACAAGCCTTTGGGGCTGTTATCTGCAAATTAATTTTTCCTTCCCTGGTGGCACTGGGAGCCTCCCAAATGGTGCTCTGGAAGCTGGCAATCATATGGAGTGCCAGGGGTCAAACCTAGGTTGGCCACGCAAGGCGGGCGGCACCTTACCCATCTTACCCATGATGCTATCTCTCCGACCCCATAAACGAGATATTTTTGAGTTATACAAACTGGGCCGAAGCATCCCCTGGGGACACTCATGCACCCAGAGCTCAGGATCAGCAAGTAGAAGCTCCACACAAATCCTACCCCAATACTGCTATTACTAATAATAAAATAAGTTACAGAAAATTCAGCCATAAAGATCAAAAAGTGTAGTTAGATAAAAAATTCTGTATGGTTAAAAAAAGCTGTAAGTCATGCGGAACAAGAAAGGTAAGGCAATATTGAGTTTTATTTTATTTTTTTTCTGGTTGGGGGACTACACACAGTGTGTTCAGCACTTACTCCTGGCTCAGTGCACAAGGATCCTTCCTGGCTGTCCTCAGGGAACCACATGCTGAGGATCAAACCTGAGTCAGCCCCATGCCAGGCTAGTGTCTTACCCACTTTACTATCTCTCCTGCCTATTTTGCATTTTCTGCAATACTAGGCTTACAAAGGACTCATACAAACCGATGAACAGTTCAACGGCTTTGTCCTCACAAGAGAAAATATAAACTATCAAGAAACATATGAAAAGAGAGTCTCTGTCTCTAGTATTTAAGTGAACCAATGGCCTTTGCGTTTTCACTCACCGCTTGTCCCAGCTTTCTCAGACACTAATGATGAAAGTGTGAATTGCTACAACTGCTTTTGGATGATGTGGCAAATTAAAAATTTACATATCATCCCACTCAATAACTGCTCTTTTTAACAATCTAGGCAAAAGAAATATGAAACACCAGAATATATCCGATTATTTTTTTGCTGCTGCAGTCTTTGAAGTAGAATAGCAAAGCACTGAAAAATGTTGACAGTTCATTAATAGGAAAATGCTTAAACAAATTATGGTTCATTATATTTTGTAACCAATTGTCAGCTATTAGCATTGAAAGAATATATATTTTCATTCTCTCTCGTTTTGGTAGGGGAGGTCGGACCACACCCAGTGGTGCTCAGGGGCTTTCTCCTGGTGGGGCCTGGGGACCATATGTGGTACCAAGAACCAAACCTGGGTCAGCCACATACAAGACAAATGTCTTACCCCCTGTATTATCTCACTGGCCCTGGAACTATGTATTCTGAATTAGAAAGCTGTCTGTGGCCCATTTTTAGGGAAAATGGCAAGTTCATCATAAAGGAGCCGTCATGGTGTTTTCATGTGTGTGTGCATGTGTGTGTGTGCACACTGCTGGTGAGTGGGGTGTCTATACACTCATATATAATATATTTAAGTGTTTAAGGAGAGATAATGAGATATAGGGTGGTAAAGTAAGCAGGTATGATTTTCTTTAGAAAAACAAGTTAAGCGGGAATGATAGCCCAGCGGGTAGGGCATTTGCCTTGCATGCGGCCGCCCATGCCAGCTGGGTTCGATACCCGAGTCCCATATGGTCCCCCTGAGCACCACCAGGAGTGGTTCCTGAGTGCAGAGCCAGGAGAAACCCCTGAGCATTGCTGGGTGTGACCCAAACAGCAAAAAAAAAAAAAAAAAAATGAAAGAAAAGAAAAGAAAAAAACAAGTTAAAAAGGAGAGCTGAGAAGGCAGAGTGAGCTGAGCGAGAGAGTGAGCGAGAGAGAGAGAGAGAAAGAGAGAAGGAAAGAGCCTGCCATAGAGGTGAGGTGGGGAGCGGGAGGAGGGAAACTGGGGCCATTGGTGATGGGAAATGTGCACTGGGTCTGATCAAGGAGTGATTCTTGAGAACAAAGCCAGGAGTAAGCCCCTAGCACTGCTTGCTTTGGTTCCAAAATTTTAAAAAAATGGGTGGGGGAGACAAAATTAATATAAATTGTGAAACCTGAGAGCAGTGCCCAGGAATGTGGTTCAGTGGTAGAACATCTTGCACATGTGAGGCCCCCTGATTGGATCGCCAGCATTGCTCTCCATTCCCTTGGGGTACCGTCTCCAGCACAGCAGCCAGTGTTATGTGACCTTGAGATCTGCAACATT